>JAIPRL010005622.1:0-31195 GCA_025469235.1 Pemphigus obesinymphae
TCCTTCTGGGAGATCTTTTAGAAAATTCCAACAAAATATCTTTCTCTATATTGTTATAGTTTAACTCATCTTTATTTATGTTAGCTAACGCCAAGCTTAACTCTTATGCTACTTTAGATTTATACTTGTATAGATATTAATTTGATAATTTATACACATTTAATAGTTCAATAAATTAGAACTTGAATATTAGAATTTGATTTGAATATTAGAACGGCTGTCTAGTATCTATGGCTATCTATGTATACATATAGATAATACAATATCTTTTGCTTATCACATATTGTAGTGGTTAACCTAATGAAACTCGGTTACTGAATTTAACAAACACAAGTTTTGGTTAGTGATAAGATAATAAAAAACATAATTAGATTTATCGTGAAAACATGTGTTAAGCACGTTAATAATGAATAAGCCATAGACCTATTATACTATAATTATAAAGCTACTATATTGTTAAAATTAGATGATATAAAATTGCTATAAAAAAAAAAAAAAAAGGCCCATGTGAGGGGCCATGGCCCCTCTGGCCCTCCCCCCTTTGCTACGCCACTGAAACATACTATACATAGTGTTACTTTGAATGACTTTTTTTTGCAGAGAAATTCGTAATGGGGGGGGGGGGTGGTGTAATTTTTATATTTCGCTACACTTTAAAAAAAATGACGTGTGCGCCACTGCAGGGTACCCGTACAGCGCCGAAGTCTTGAATATTTTTCTAAAACGTTTCTAACGTATATAAAGCGCAGTGGACCGGCTGTGAAATACATATTATGGTCTATTATTTTTTTTTTTTTTTATTTTTTTTTCGTCGTGCACTCGTATTATGTTATTGGTTATTCCCCACGTTCTTTATTATGTCGTTGCCGTGTCTACAGTTCGGAACGGTATACATTATGTATACACCGCACATATTCTAGTTTCGCCCCGTATTTTACTCGGGGTATAGAGTATACACCGCGGATACCGTGATACGACGTACTATACGTGCGTACATACTATAATAATATATTATATTGTACGAACGATATTATTATGCGTGCGTACACGGTGTACACATATAGCTAGGTGGTGTAGACACGTCCGAATCCATCGCGGCCGATTTGATTTATCGCGACCGGTGGGCGGAGGTGTTAAATAAATATGGTTCACAGTCGTGACCCGGTGCGTGTTCGTGCGGAGCGCCGCGCGCGCGCTGTATGAACGATATTATTATTTTACACGTATATCGGGAACGACAAGGGTATATAACGTGTATGTAACGTATTTACGGATAAATATATATATATATATATATATATATATGTATATCATGTACATTGTACACATATGTATTATATATTATGTATATGGGGACGGAAAAACGAACCGTGAGGTATACACCGCGGCCATAGCCGATAAACAACGTAAACAAACATCGTCGAGATCGATTGTTTTAATAACACGGTTGGTGTGTACACAGTCGAATCAATAACGTAACGAATATAATAATATATAGGTATATATATATATATATATATATATACATTATATTATATAGGTACGAGCGATAGACGAGCTCTTGGCGCGCGACTGTATAGGGCCGTGGGGGCCATTAGTCGGTTCTGTTTCGACGAGGTTAGAGAGATTTTCCCACTGATACATGACGGGCGCGTGTGGTGTATAATATTATTATTTATTATACACCGTGCGCATAATATTACACGTCACAATACGTTACGTATTATATACACACAGCGTATAGCCAATTTGTTGTTTTTCACGATAAACGCAATTTTTTTTTTTTTTTGGTTGGGGGGGGGGGTGCGTAGACCACCCCCAATTTAAAACTCAAATCGGTGCCCGTGTGCTGCACCGCGCCCCGCGTGGGTTGGGTGGTACCGTATACGCATGCGCGTATATTGTATTTCGGTCCATGGTGCCCTCACGCCAATGCTTGTATGTCAGTGCCATGTTTAAGATTTTACGAACGACAGAGATATTGGTTTTGGAAATCATTTTGGGGTTGTATACGAAACCGAATTTTGGAGGTGGCCACTATTGGGGAGCACAATTTTCCCGTTTCGATAGAAAAATTTACGGCTTTACACGGATGTGTGGTGTAATTATTTCTTATCGTAGATAGGTCTGTTGGACTATATTGATTTTGGTCAAATAAAATGATAAAACTCGACTGATTTATTAAAAATAGTTATATATATAGTATCGTCCTCAGTAGCATAGTTCCATCCTAAGGTCGTCCAAACTTTGAACAGTTTAACAATTATAAATATTAGCTATATATTTAATATATAAATCGAATATTTATAGTTAGTAGTACATTTATATACTATTAATTCACTACACCTGAAATAAGAGCAGAATGTTTATATCGATTTTAAAGCTGTTGGATCAATATAGGAAATTGATATGTATGACATGTTTTATGCAAATGAACGTTAGTGTGTGTAAGTCGTTATTATTCTCAATTTTCAAAATTCCAAATGCTCCCTAAATTTCTCAAAAATTTTCCCTCTAAATTATTAAGAAATTTCCAAAAGAGAAAGATTTTTTCTAGTGGTCCGATTTCATTTTTTTCAAAAGATATGTTATTCATTAACCTTTTTAATAGGTTATGTGAGAAAAATATATAGCGTTTTACAACATTTTTTTTATAAATTCATACATACAGGACACAGGATAAAAATGATAATCGGACATCAGGAAATAAGTAAATTAATCTTTTGCTTATTGGTTTAAAACTGTTTGTGAATACTCTAACAATATAACAGTACATTTTTCTAGCAATGATGTAAATAATTAAATTTATTATTGAAATACCGGGATATAAGAACTATAGACTGGAAGTAAATAAAAAGTCAAGGGAGGAGATTTCTCCATAATCTCTCCCCTAAATACATTACTAGTGGCCTACGTATTAATTTTTTTTAATAAACTTATAATCGAATTTCGGCTTCCAAAATACAGTCGGACCGTACACTTAATGACATACATGTTATAATAATACATGTATTGGTAACACTGGTGCAGATCAGGTTTCGTAGTACACCATATTAATAAGAAACATCATAAGCATAAGGGGGGGGTAGACAGATACTGATCTCCGGGCTTAAATATTTGTAGGCCTTTTTTTTATAATCTATCTAAATATTTTAATCAGTGCCGTGGGCAAGGAGGAAGGTGTGCAGCTGTATCGAACCTGCAAAATGTGTTTTTCTAAAATGACTTGCAAGGCGCTCAATTTATTTAAATAACCTTTTTTTGCTTATTCGGGAAATTTGTGGAAATGGAGACCATTGGTCTGTGATAGGGATTAATTTTGTAATTTTAACATTTTCTCCGGTGGTCAAAAATCCTAGTGCCCTCCTCTGCTGACAATCAATTTGGCTTATTTTAATATTTAATAGACACCAAAATTTTATTACCCATAATCATGTAGTTGTAGCTTAGATTTTCATCAATTTCTTCAGTTACATAACCATAATAGGATGATGGAAAAATGTTTATCTCGTCAGCTTTTATCACAATATATGCAAAATATTTTACAGTGCAAAGTTTGATCTTCAACTGAATTTGTAAATTTTAAACAGTCTTAATTAGGATTTTAATGTAAAAACTACATTTGTTATTGTTGTACCTAAGACCGTCCCAAAAATATATTTATATGAGAGGTCTTCCAAAAAAAATAGATAAATAAGAAAAATATCATAGAATTTTTTGCTATTTTTCGATTAAACCCCAAGATTTTAAAAATGTTCGTACTAATTGCCGATTGGACTTAATTTTCGAGGGGGGGGGGAGGAGTTAGACTTAAAGTCCTTCTTTTCCACATACGAATTGTATTAAATTGTTAGTTTCTATTAGACTGGTGAACGAATCCTGAGGATCGAAAGACATCCTAAAGATGTCATAACAGTAACTTATATAGATAAATTTTTCCCAAAACAGTATAAATATATACTTAGTGTAAATTCAAATATAACATAATATATAATTAATTTGTTACTATTTATTTGGGATTAATATAGTACCTACTATTGAGTTTAATGAATTTTTAACGGTTCATCCGGAGAACTCACAAAATATGCGACTTGACTGTCTTCTGCAGGCACCGACGATTTTAATTTTCCTCGATTATTGAATTAACTTATTCACCATAACTGTATAAGCCTTAAACTTGATTCGCCATTCAAAACATATTGAATGTATATTAAGAATATAAAGTAAATACAATAAATCGCCCCCAACCTCTTAGACATTGCCAAAATCGATACTGTAGTAGTGGTTATATGGTCGTGTACCTATACGTACGTGCAGGGCACATTAGCTATAATGGATTTGAGTGCGCCGGAGACGCGATCAGAAAATGAGCGACTAGACTTGTCAACAAAAGGGCCAAATCCTCTTTTCGTATTATGTAGTACACAGGACACTATTGTGGCATTGCGGTATATACATCACAATACCATATTAAATCGTCATTTCCTTCTATATACAACACACAGAAGTTCACTGACTTATACCTATATAATGTATCGTGTTGGTTTCAGTCACTTTTCGCATTTTAATGAAAATTTGATAATGGGAGTTTTCACACGGGTGAAAATCGAAAATAATACTTTATTTGTTGTTCATGTTGTCAGTCAAAACATATTGCATTTTTGTCGATTGTGGATTTAACAGAATATATTATAATTTCAGTTTGAACACACATAATTATAATGTATATAAAATTGAATTCTGGTGGTATTAACTCTTCTAGCTGCCTCTATTCTAACGTGTATTTATTGAAATATCCAAAATCATATTTATTCGTTCGACTACAAAAAAAAAAAAAAATATATATATATATATATATATCGAAACAAAGCTTATTTAGACAAAGTGAAGAGAATGCAAATATATAATGCAGTTGTAATAGTGATAAAAAGTTGTAGCATAGATCGATAATGCGAAGAAAATCAATTAAATAATATAAATCGATTGGAAAAAGTATAAATTGTACAATAAATCGATGCTATTCATTACATGCCTATAGATAGTTACAAAACGGGGTTACTGTATTCAGCAGTCTCTGAATCAATGCTCATTTAAAATGTATAGTCGTATGGGATAGTTATTTCTATTATCCCCGTTAATTGTTTTTAATGCCATATTTATTACTGAACATGAATTGAATTTTTTTGGTTTATATTAATAATGGCTAATATTATAATATTTCAGGTCAGCCGTAGTAAAGTATAATGTTTATATTGTTTTACGGCACTGGTATTTCTATTCATGCGTTCTATATCCTGTATAAAATTTATATATTGTACCATAAAATTAGTACAGCAAACGTGATATTTAATTTTGAATTGAATATCATTCATGCGTTGAAAAAATCCCCGGGGCAATGAGAAACATTTTTTTTTTTTTTTTTTTTACCGAAAGACCGATCTTGGGAAATTTACATAGGTACACGCCTATATGTACGATGTACATAACGTATTAAAAATGTATAATATGCATGTGTTACCAAAATTATAGTTTAATTTTTCATACTTATCATAAACGTTTTTATTTTGAAAGGGAAAAACCGCTGTTTTGTTTATAGGTACATATTTTAAAATTTAATTTACATTACCGTGGATATAATTTTCGTCTTCACTAAAATATAATCATGTATTTTTCAGCTTCATTTTTAAACCGAACAAATTGAAATTATTAATGCTAACACGCTAATTATTATCTGTTAAAACGTGTTTTTTTTTTTTTTTTAAACAATTATGTTAGACACACATTGTTGATAATTCATCAATCATATTATACATATACAGACGCGGACTGGTGAATAGGGACGTGGGATGCTAAATATTATTTAAGGTTAAATTGTTTACCTTCTCTGTACTAAATATACCAAATAGGGCAAATAATATTCAGGGGTATGGGATGCTGTAGCATCATAGAAACTCCAGCCAGTCCGTGCCTGTACATATATATTAAGTGTTTCAGTTATAACTTTGCAACTTAACATAATAATAATAATAATAATAATACAATAAAACCGAATAAAAATTAATAATGTTAAATTGCGTTTTAAAGATTTTTAACGAGTATTTGCTCAACCAATGTTTGACATAATATTCTATACGTTTATCTGAGTGAAAGAAATAGCTATAAATTATTTTTAAAAAAGGGTTTAAAAACGATGTGAACGGTTTTACCGGAGATATACATTTATAATATATTATATTGTATCGTGCATGTATGAATATATTTACTAGTTTACAACCCTATTAAAAATTTTCTGGATGAATCGTTTTGAATAACTCATTCCAAATAATTTCATTCTAGTATTGTCCGTGCGAAACAATCGCATAAGAAGAAAGCGACTCCACTGGGAGATGGACAAATGATAATAGAAAAGTATATAATGTGTGGTATTGAAGAGAGTATCATGCAGATGTTTATGTCGGTCAATAGTTTTGTAATTCATTTTATAAGTCATTGGAAAATTATGATTGTATTATATATTATATTCTAGCAAGGTCTATTTGTACGTATAATAAATCACATTGTGTGCAATATACAGGGAATTTGCTAGTAATATAAGAAACTTTACTATTATATATGCAGACTCAAGACTGTGTGTATATCGGATATATAACAAAAGTTGTTAACGTATTATAAAGACATATATATATATATTATTTATTGGATTCTATTCAAAACTTTATTTTATTGTTATTGCAAATTTCACAAAAAAAAAAAAAACTGAGAAATTGTAAAAAAAATTATGACTATAAAGTGTACTGCATCTTCTTGAAATTTATTTTCTTATATATTTACATATTTTATACAGTGGTATACTTTTATGAAATTTTCGGGACATTTGAATGCCTACAAAAAAACAAAAATAAATAAAATGATCACATATAAAATACATGGACATTTTATGTTGAAGTATACGAGAAAATTAATTAATTATTTTATAGGCTTTGGTGGAATTAACAATAAAATTATGATACCTTTTGCTATCGGAGAGGAGAAAATTAAATATGAATAATAATTATTGAAAGTTCAGATTTTCTACATATATTTTTTACTATGAATATAATAACCTGATAACCAGTTATATAATTCATAATAAAACATGTTTAGTGTATGTTAATGGGTAATTTTTGTGTATTTTAATATTAGAGTAGGTGTTGAAGATTCACTTTCACATTATTGGGTTTATGGAAATGTTGCTAGACATTAATTATACTCGTATATACATCAAACGACACATGTAACCGTTCTGTTAAACAGTAAGCAAAATTATATCTATAATAATGTTTTTTATAATGTATTAAATCATAAATAATATTACTATTAGACTTCTCTTGTAATATTATTGTTACATAACCACATAAAATATAATCTTAAATGCATATAAGTACTTAAAACGTAAAATGTACTATATAGAAAATATATAAGAAAAACGATGTGTACAAAAATAAAATATTATAATAATTAAATTTAAGTCGGTTAAAGATATTAACTCGTAATTGTACATACATTTATTTTATAAAATAGAAGTAACTTTTAGAAGATAAATATAAAATCATGTAAATTAACGTTCAAGAATTGTAGATAAGTAACAAAATGGATGAATTTAACCATAAAAAAAAAAAAACCATATGTAATTTGTAGTATTATAGGTATACCTGTATATAATCATATATTATAGAAAGCAATCAGAATGGACACTGATAAAAATTTACACAGGCAATATAAGACATTTTGTCTGCACGTCGCAAATAATCCTTAGGCTCCACGTTCTTATCACGCATGCGCGCAGGCCATAGATAATAAATAAATCTATATTATCTATTCTTATAAATTTTTATATTAATCATAATAATATTAAATGTTTAATCTGTGATATAAATGTTTGTATGTAATATTCTATTCAATTTAACAATGACAAAATAGATTCACGTTTTAATTTTTATACACATTTTTTTCATTATGCTTATTGATGACTTTTTTTTTCAAACTTGTGGAAAATGATTATGGAAAGTGATAATGTTTGGAGTCTGTAGTGTGATGGGGCCAATTCGAAAGCAATTACTATCCACATGGCATGTTTTAAGAAATTAATTAAAAAATTAGAGTAAAATACATTCTTTCGAAAAAAAAGAACTTGAATATAATTTTACACCATAGATAATAAACAACTAATTAAATTAATTAATAAGAATAATTTTTTATTATCAATGTTTTACATACAAAATTTATATTATTATGAACACGAACTAAGGTATAATATAATATTATCTTAGTTCGAGGATAATATAGATTTCTTTATTATCTATGGTTTGCGCGCATGCCTGATAAGGACGTGGAGCCTAAGGATTCTTTGCGACGTGCAGACTAACGTACATAAGACGGCGGCGAATTCAACGTGACCAAGTTTTCGGAGGAAGAATCAATATAGCTGCCTGTGTAATGTGTTACAATTTTTTAACAATCTTATTATTATCTGGTTATTTTATTCTATGCTATTACTACACACTGTTAAAATGATAATATTTTCATCCGGTAACACGGTGGTTGATTCTGTGATATTGGCATCGTGTCTAAGGCCTGATGTAATTGACAATTTGACATACACACAGAGTTAACAATAACTTTTAAGCTATCTACAATAGTGAAAACTTGTTTGAAATCGGTTTAACAGTTTTTGAGATTGGTCTTTTTATACCTATATCCTATGGGCTAAGACAAAATGCATAAGTAAAGTCAAAAGTCTCGGTAAAATTTAAAAACTGAAACTAATTTATAATTTTTATAATATTATATTATAACAGTAAATGATAGAAATATTGATAAACATTAATTCCAAATGGAAATATCAAATATCGATAATCAGGAAAAAATTTAGATGTATCAAAATAAATCAAAAATTACAAAATTAGTGTCATATCTATTAAATTAATATTTTAATATTTAGAACAACATTTAAGTAGCTAATAGATAATACATTTATGGATAGCAGTTGCAGTTAGTCCCATCCATATTATGTAAATCTAGTCTCTCGGAAACTTTAACGGTTGTGCATGGAGTTTCTGAGCTTTACACATTTTTAATGTTTAATCGCAATATACTATTGAATGAAATTGCTGCACGGGTAATTACTGAGTTTTACCTATTATTTGAGTTTGGATTTGAATACTTCAAAAAAAACCATCAAAAATATATTTATAAATGGCCAAAAATAATTTTTAAAAATGACAAAAATCCAGTATTTTTACATCAATAAAATATTAAATAATCAAAATTGTTCGAACTTTATTAATTATATGGTTTCGTCAACTTGTTGGCAGTATTTTATTTTTTGAACCAAATTTGTGTATAGGTACCTACACAGAATAAAACACGGGGTTAAACGTTTTTGAATTTATTGTTTGAGTGTCGCCGAGTCCAGGCTATAAAAATCCTCTTATTTTTACGAATACACCTATACACGTACACGTGAACACAGGCATTGCTATTGTTTGGCTGTAAATGTTGTTTAAAAAATATAAAACCACTCCCACGCCCACGCGCAGTAGAATCTGTTTTGAGCATATAAAATGTTATTTTTTTTTATCGTAATTACCGCGGAATACTTTTTAATGAAAATACGTGTTACTTTAACAATGTTTATTTCCTTAAGCCCTTTAATAACTGGTTTAAGGTTGCATTAAAAATATAAAAACGTTAACGCCCGCATTTACAACAGTAAAATAAAACTTGACGAGTTTCGTCGGCGTTTGAGTACATTCGTCGACGATTATACCTATATTTTATGCAACTACGTTTACGTCTAAATGACGTAAATGATGTAAAAATCGATGTTTTCTTATCGATCGAACATGGAATATCGTGTAAATGCCGTTGTTTCCAATACACTTATACGTATAGTGTTTGTGAATTAGTTTACGCGCGTTATCGGTGCATTTTGAATTTCGTTACTATATAGTGTCGTACACGTACTATATAAACGCGGTGACAAAAGCGTGTAAAATACAATATATAATGTCGCATTGTAAAAATACAGACGTCTGTTTAGTTACCCGTTTCCAACTCGGGATAACGATTCAATCGTGTAAATATTCGTGTGTACAATTTTTGAATTTACCATAAATAGATTTCATATTCAATCCAAATACGCGAACGTGTGTTGAATGCGTCGATGCGTTTCCGCCGACGATATATTATATATACCATAGGTACACCTCTATATGTATGTAGGCATTAACGTGCGTATTACATACAGTGGTTTAAACCGATTTTTACTTTACGCATTTTGTCGTTATAATTTTCAAAAAATACGATTTAAAAAAAAAAAAATGAACATTATATTGTATATAATAGTATAGTCCTACGAGAGTTCTTACGCGGATAAAAAAATATTCACCTTTAAGATGTTCCTGCTATCCTCAGTTTTACACCTACAAACTAAGACTTTTGATATACGTACTTATTTGGAAAATCTGATTTATTTAATGATTTTTAACACAATGTTTGCTTGTTCATTGGTAAAGTCATTCGACATCTGAGTTCCGTAATGAAATTCACGTGCATAAATATGTAAATCCAAAAAGAGTCAACGGGTTACGTAGCATGGAAATTATTTAGACCAAGTCATATTATTGACACGGGTATGACGTATATTATACAATTTTTATAAAATAAGTTAATAAATAAAAAAAAAAGCATAAAAAATCTTGAATTTTTGTCACATGGACTTCCGCGTGGACATACGCATTACATTTTTATACATATATAAATAAATGTTTAGTAAATAATTGCTTAATTTATGGAATGTGTTTGGGACTTGGTACTCCTAAACCGTCTCATTTCGCACCTATATGTGTATTAATTATAGTTTATATGATGTGCAGTATATAGTTAGTAGATTGGAATAAAAGTTCAGGAGGTCTATAGTTTTTTTATTATTTATATTTTACATTAACTTACTTAGAGTAAATACTTGAGAGGTGAACTGTAAAAATTATTTTAAATTTATTTTTCATTAAGTAAATTCTTTATAAGTAATTTCTTTTCGCAAATTTTTTAGCAAATTAAAGTAAAATATTAACGTATTCATATGAAACGGTTTTATAATAATAGGTAGGTATTAAAATTGATAGCAATTACTAAACACCATAATATTTTACTCAATTCGATAATAATTATTAATAAATAATGAATAACTCATATTGATCAAATAAAATATGAAATTCCAATTTCTACAAATTTTTTTTATTGAAATTGCGTTTTATATTTTATTTGAATAATTCTTCAAGTTACTAAATTCCACCAAAAAAATCTCATGTTGATCGTTTATTATAAATAAAAATAGAAATTAAATTAGAACTTAATAACCTAGGTTGGGGGTATAATTTTATCTTTGCCCTCCATATAATATTTTCTTGATCATATTAGTTTACGCCCATGTTATACTCATATACATAGACAATGGTCATCAATATTTATTATTATTATTATATACACCAACAACGGGTAAAAAAAATTTTAAAAATGATGTCACCTTGTTATGGGAAAGGGTGTTTGAACGTGCGTCGTATTATCGGTTATGATTACGTCAATATAGGTATATTAATATAACATAATAATACAATAATACATAATACAATAATATTTATGTTTTGCTTGCATAATAGATCCACATATCGTGTTCTGTATGACGCCTAATATATCGGTTGCGATGAGCCATTCACTATCGTGAGCTGTGTAGCAACCGAATAAGACGGATTCTCAAACTTCGTAATGCCAGAGACCGGAAATTCGCATTAAATATTTACTGTAACTAACATTTTATTAAAATTACATAAATTTCCATTTATGTACAAATAAATACCACTTGATAATACTTTTATTCACTTTTCGGTAATTTATCAAAAATGTTAAATTTGATTTTTGCCCCTCAGGGTTCTACGTATTTATAATATATATTATATATACATAGACATAGGCGTGTGTAAATTTTCTAATATTTTGGAAATAAATGAAGAAAATACCATACGAGTTTTTGTTTATTTTTTGACTTTCAAAATTAGGAAGATGTTGCCGCCGCCATTGCACTTTGTACTAGACTAAACTTCACACACAGAATCGTTTTCGAATCTAATAATTTATCTCTGCATTGAAATTTTAAAAAAATATACCGTTACTATATTACACTATATTACCGTTATTATATATCCTGTCCGGGAACCCAAAGGACGATATATCGACTTCCATAGCCTGTATTTGGACAGCTTTTTACGAATGAACTCGGGCGATGTCTAATAATTAAAAAAAGAGAGTACAGGTGGTTTGAACCATGGTCGATATGCAAATTGTAGGGTTTTCGAGTGAATAATACCGGTAGGGCTGAAATAATTTTTCGAGTTTTGACCGTTCGCCGGTGTTTTTTATTACGATTGACGGAAAAGAGAAAAATGTAATTTTGGCGAAAAATCATTAAACGAGTGTCTAATGTACAGCTATATGCGTATACATACCCCGACAGCTATATAGGTATTTGGCAGTGCTGCGTTGTGTTCCAAATAGTATTATTATTATTATTATTATTATTATTATTATTATTATTATCATTATTATAATAACGATGTAAAACGAACACGAGTATATTTTCGTATTTTTCTCGGACATTATTATTATTTGTTATATATGTAATATTATGTGCTCGTCGACAGACACACATCGTGATGGCCGGTAACGACGTGTTTTGTGCGGAGCGCACGCGTTCCGCGCTCTTCCATAATAATAATATTATACGAGATATCCTGTACGCGCCGAAGGAATAAAAGCGACGGGGATAAAAAAAAAAAAAAAAATAAGAACACTCGGGCCGTTAGTCAGAATTATTATTGTATATTATTACGCGTGTGTTCGAATATATATACATTATAATAAAGTATCTGATACATATTATATATATAATAGACAGACAGACAGACGGTATACCTATTTCGACCGCGTTCGTTAAATTACCAAAAAAAACAACAATAAACAATTCGAGCGTGTATATAATATAGCCACTATAGTTCGGTGTTAAAAAAAAAAAAAAATGTAAAATAAAATAAAAATTTGAATTTGCGTCCCGCTGTGTGCGCCGCGCGCAGAGCTATAAGGCTTACAAATCACGCCGGCGAGTTCACCTACTCGCTATATATATACACACCACACGATAATGAAGTTACCACGTTTTTATTTGGCTCGTTTCGTGTATATATACCGTATATTATCGTATACGTGTGTATATCGAGAACGTATTATATATAATAATGCCCGAGATGTCACGACCGGACAATATTAATGGGAATACGTATGTGTGTCTGTTCGGGAGAACCCTCTCGGAAAATATTCGTCGGGTCCCGTGGGGGCGAGAGAGGCGAGTGCCGCGGGAGAGGTAAAGAAAAAATGTGAACGGGTGAAAGAAAAAAAAAAAAAAAAAAAAAACTGGACCCATTAGGGCTCACAAAAATATATATTATACGTTCACACTATATTACGTATAATATACACACAAATTGTATAATTTTTTTTTTTTTTTTTTCCTCTTTACCCGATACGCGTTACACACATTTATACGCGCGTGGGTTGGCGTTGATTTTATTTTTTTCCCCAAAATAATAATAATAATAATAATAATACACCATAATATTATATAAACCAGTTTCGCGCGCGGTCCGTTTTCCCCTTCGTCCGAATACCGATATAGGTATGTGCATTTCGGCGCGAGACCCCGCAAGAAACCTAACGATCCGGATAAATACCGTTTTTGTTTCACCACTCGAAATGTGCAGTACACCGTTTATATATTATTTCATATTGTAATACGTATACGGTTTCCGTGCAAACGTATGATATAAACACACGGTAATACATATTACTTGCAGTACACCTGTATCAATATAGGTTAATTGGATCCGAAAATTGCATACATATGATTTGTCCTAAAAAATAAGTACACGACATAGCAGTGCGTGTATAGTTTGTCATCGTGTACATTGGGCGACTTCATAAAAGATGTAGTGGAGACGAGATGAGATTGAACATAGGTATACATTTCTCGTAAAGTATGTTAAAAGATAATCATTTGGCAGCTCATTTCATAACGTTTAAGAAAAAAATGTATTTTAGTCATTTTCAAGAGGGTAGATGTACACACTGTACTTGACCTCTAAGAGTATGCATAAACGTGTACCTAGCTGTAAAAATCCTCTAAAATTTTGATTAAATTAATTTGTTGTCTTTGTGCTTTTATTTCTGTCCGTGCTTTAATAACTCGTAAAGTTTCCGTATGTAAATTAACAAGGGTGAAACTAAAAAAAAATCTGCGAAAAATAGGTTTGAAAATATATAACTAAAGTATATGAATAGCTAGGCTTTGAAGAAAATGCGAGTAATGATGTGTTTCTTTATACGGCACAAATAAATTTCAAAGAGTGTTTAGATAATATTGTAGGTGAACATGTCCAAATGAGCCATACCTAGTCAAAGCTCGAATGTAATAAACGTTTTGAAAAGTTCATCATGTTTTTTACAGTTATCACCATTTCTGTCAATCCACACATCCTGACATCCTTTAATTCGAAAATAAGGTTTTCTATAAAAATTGTCTTGCAGCGAAGACATCCGTTTTGATATATGTTTATATTTTTGGATAGAGTATTATTTTAAAGAGTTTCTATTGAAATTCCAAAAATTTCTGTTGAGTTTCACCAAAACTATAATCCCAAACCGTTATTTGATATTTCTTAAATATAGTTAATGACGATTGAACAGCAACTGATAGAGTTAAAATATATTGAAATTATGGACGCATATGTCGCATAGATACAAGTTACAACGTATACAAATGTATACTCGATACATGACATATAAAATGTATACTTTATATCTTAAATATATTTTATGTTAGACAGCGTTTTTAACCTTTTTGAAATTTAATACGGATGAAAATTTGGACATTTTTGGAATGCACTGCTTAAAAAACGTGTGGTTTTATAACTCATTAAAGTGCATAGTGTTTTAGTAAAACATTTTATATCTACCACTTAGAATTGAATTATACTTGTTATTTAATCTAAAAATGTCGAAGTTTATGATTAAGTACATTAAGTTTACGAGTAAAAATTAAACGTATGTGATTTTTAGATTCCCCGATGCGATGAACCTACTTATACCAGGCACGTATTTAAGGTGAGGGGGTGACATGAGCGATCACTCCCCCTCCCCTCAAAGCCCATGTGATATTATACCAAATTAGATAATTAATTAATTGTGTTATATAATTATATAATAATACCCCGCCACTATGGAACCGTTATTAATTATTATAATTTCGTAACAAATTTTGTTGATATGTTAAAAAGATCATCGAAATAGTCATTCCAGTAGAAAAAATAGTACAAAAATTTTGCTAAAATGAAAAAAAGAAAAAATAGATTTAATAATGAAAAAAGTAAAATTATATTACTTGTTAATATACATTTGTTTATTTACAAGAGTTTATTATGTGTATATTTTATATTTGTATTATTAGTTTAGGTACTATTAGTTTATATATATATATATATATATATATTTTTTTTTGGGTCTAGAATATTTCTAATAAATTATCCCCCCTGCCCCCCTAAAACTATGATCAAGATACGTGCTTGGATTATACCGAATGTAAATTGTAAATATATTGTGTACAATCGGAGGCTTTTCGTTTGTTGTGCATGGCCTCGCGAAAATTCATATTAAAAGAAAAAAAAAACAAATATCAGCAACACATTTCGGATATTTGTAATACACGTACCGTGGCCGGGATGTTTAGGTGCCTATACTACCTATACCTAAAACAACATTTGTATGGATACGCGTGTATACGATTACATTACGAAATAAATCATTTGTTGGATTTCTGTGTCAAACAATAATTATTATTATATTATAGAATACAGTATTATCAGATATTAATATAAGTTCAATATATATATATATATACACGTAAGTATAATCACAAAACATCGTATATAATATACGATTTCTCAATGCGAGAAGGACACGAGCGATTCTATCACATTTTAAAATCACGCGAGACGAACCGAAAATCCAAATATTACTATATATTTTGTACACGTGCGGCGTTTGGTACTCATATTATGTAAATTATAGGTAAACACGACGACACATAATTTAATACATTAAATCCTTACGAAATGTGACGTGCCACGTCTCGAGATTGTGTATACCTGTATTCGTGTGTTGTTGTTTTCTCACTTAAAACGTTGTTTTCTCCTCAGAATTCACCGCGCTAATCGCTTATAATAGAAGTAGGCATACGCTTATTTTTACTGCGTCCATCCTGCAGCGCGCGTGCTTATTTGTTTTGTCCAATTTTCTAAATTACTCAAAAAAAAAAAAAAAAAAAAATCGATCGAAATCGGACTAATCGTATACGTTTAAAATGCCATTTAGATATAATGTATATTATTATGTACTTACACGCTGCTGCAGGGAAACATAAACGAGCCATATTATATACTCGTAGACCGCAATAAAGTAAAATGTCATACCGTCGAATGTTGCGAGCGGTCCGAGTATACGTTTCCTGTTAGACGCCCCATTAAATATCATCTAATTTAGAAAATCCAATAAAAATCATGTGGGAACGTGGTGCATCGTCGTATTACCATATATATATATATATATACAGCGTTTTGTCGAATACAATTTCACGAGAAATATACACGCGTATACGATGGTAATAATAATAACAGTCGCTGGAAATGGCCTGTCAAGAGTGAAATTCATGATAATTATACGGTTAAATTTTGGCCGAAGATTGAAAAAATAAATAATTATACAATAATAAAACGCATTTCAATTAAGTGTTTTTTTTCCCGAGACGCAAAATTAAATCCCTAAAATGCGATTTGTATCATGAGCGGTATCTATACGTCTTCCACAATATTATATGTGTTTATTGATATTGATATAAAATGTCACAACCACTTATAGTGAAATCGTTGTTTTCACGAGAAGAGATAAAGAATAAAACATTACATATACCTATACGTATATTAAACTGATAACGATTCGTGAACAGGATTTCACTCAGTTAGAGTGTTGGTACTTGTTGTTTTTTTCATATAGACCAACGTTTCTTAATCTTTTTTCATTCCCGTGCCACCCTTAACCTTCTGCTACTGCAGCTTCACGTATCCTACTTCCCCATTCGAAACTGTCCATTTTCACACAGTATAGATAAGAAATTATGAAGGTAACGGATAATTAAGAACTAATAGGTATTTATTTTAATCAGTCATGCGAAAATAGTAATAACAATACAATTTAATGAGAATCTTGGACTTGTTTGACAGCACTAAATTTTTTAAAATCTGGATCAAAATATAATAAATACAGTCTTAAGCTCGAACTTGCAGTTGCTTCCGATTCTCATTTTTTAAGTACGCGTAGAATAAGAAAGTCCTCTCCACTAATGCAATCTATGTGAACTTTATTACAACAGTGAATGCTTTGTAGGAAAGCCAGAATATTTCTCTTTTGCGTCAGTTCTAAAAGTAATGAAGGATTTCTTTTCAAATTCTGCGAGGCGGCGGTCCAGAGGCGTTGGAACAACAAGGGAAATAGGGGAAATTGACCCTATGGGAATTATTATGTGGAGACATAGTCCCCACGGGAATTTATTATAGGCAATTTAAATTTTTCATATATAATTAAAAAAAAAAAAAATTCTAAACTCCGTATGATCCCCGCACCTTAAACTCACGGTCAAGTAATCGTTGACAATCATCGATGTGAGACTCATATTTTTCTTATTTTCTCTTACTTTAAAAACTATATTCTATATTGTAACGCGTACATATCTTTTTTAACTTCATTGCATTAATAAAGAAAGTTCATTCTTGTTGTGAATCAAGTACAAATGTATAACTATATATAAAAAAATTTAAAATTTCAAGGTGGGGCTGAAGCTCCTGCAATTTCCCCTAGCTACGACCGCGTGGGCTCTTATAGGAACATTTTACTTATGTTTAAACAATTTGGTAAGAAACTAAATTTATTATTTAGACTCTAATGGGTCAAGGTATTTTGTTTTTTTTGTTTTTTTTTTTTTTTTATAAAATTATACTTCTATAAGTCTTAATTTTACTAGAAAATGAAATATAATCATTCATATTTACCATACCCACTCCTGACCGTTCAATTCTTTCAACTGCATTACAAAGTGCAAGAAACAAGTCAAATTCTGTTATAACTGTAACTGAACAATATATCCAAAAAATAATTTGTTTTTTCTAAAACAAGTGGAAGATCTTGTCAATCGAAATGGTTTGAAACGTATGGTTGGCTTCATTACATAAATGATAAATATTATCCTTTTGCTTTGGCAAGTAAAACCAAAGATAGAAAAACTAAATTATATTTGCATGATACCTTTTTTAATTAAAGTAAAGTATTAATACTGGTTTTAATAATTGGAAAAAAGGAATTAAAAGGCTTTCTTTTCATGAAAAATGTGGTAATCATAGAGCTTCAATAGAACTCCTTTGATTACGTGAAAATTCTCGTCTCGTTGCTTCTTTAATAACAGCACAGTCGTTGAAAGATCACCAAATTGCATGTTTAGTAGGTATATAAAATAGTAATAAGCTCCATTCGTTATTTAGCACGCTATGGCCAAGCTATTAGTGGGGGCACATGGGATTCTGGAAACTTGATTTATTTGCTTCAAGAGCGTTCACTTGAAATTCTTGATTTGAAAATATGGCTCAAAAAGAGAAATATTTGGCTTAGTGGTGATATTCAAAATGAAATACTTGAAATTATGGTATATTTTGTTTTGCGTAAATTAAAAGATTCTATTTGTAAAAGTTCGTTTATATCTATAATGGCTGATAGAACTATAGATGTGTCTGGTATAGAACAGTTTACTATTTGTTTTCATTTCGTATATTCCATTTCTATAGATTTTTATAGAAACGTATAACCCTCTGAATGCAAATGCAGCAATGTTATTTTCTTTTATTAGCGATTTATTAACACGTATGTGGCTTACTTTTGAAAATATGAAAGGTCTTTGTTTTTATGGAGCGACAAATATGTCAGGTAATATTAGTGGTGTACAAAAACGAATTTCTGACGTACAACCCAAATCTATTTTCATTCATTGAATTTGGCTTTATCTGATACTATAAAAAATTTTGATTTAGCAATAACGCTCTGAATTTAATTCGGTTTATAAGCAATACAATATTAGATTGAAGTAAACGCATTTTGTTTAACGATATTTTTCTTCCTTACTTCAAATGACTAGAATATTTACGATGACAAAAATATTTTAGGTATCATACCTCTCTGTCCAACATGATTAGTCCAAGTGAAAGCAATCAATTGATTTATACAAAACTATAAAAATTATTTTAAAAATTGAAGACATTTTAAATGATTCATATTCATTGACTAACTTGCGTGGAAAACTCTACGTGGATATAAGACTAAACTTTGGAAATTCAAAACTAATTGCCTTTCATTTTTTGTCCTTAATTATAGGTCTTTGTGAATAATAATTAGCTACTGCACTACAGAGTATATCGTACACTGTAATCTGGTGCCAAACATTCATCAGATATATTAATAAAATTACTCGAATTATTTCGTAATGATTCAGTTATTAATGATGTTTGAAAAAAAATTAAATAACAGACCTTGATCTTGAATTGTCATAACTACTCATAATACGTAAATCATCATCTAAAATTCGATATTAGGCTACACTTACAGCTGCCATAGATGCAAAACTGCATTAAGAAAATAATTTTTTGCAGTACATGATTGCTTATTGAATGAATTATACTGATGATTTACTCAATCTGGACTTGTCAGTGGAAAATATTTTAATGCGAACAGTGAACGTTGAAAACTTTGAAAAAAGAAATATAACAGAGATACTACTCACTTTTACTCATGTAACAGACTTTGATATAGATTAACTTTTAGGAATTTTGACCAAAAATTTGGCAACTTATCAGATATAGCTGATATATTGAAAACGTTGCGTAAAGTAACACACAGTTTGATGAATCAAGTAGAACTTGACTTATTTCCCTAGTATATACTATACCATCTGGTGCTTCAGCAACACCAGAATGAACGTTCAGTGGACTACGGCGTTTAAAAATAAATTTGCGTTCGACAATGAGCCAAAAATGTTTGACCCATTTACTTATACTTCATCTAAACCAAATTATATTGTATGAAATTCTATTAGGAGAAATATATTAGAGGAATTTGATTGCCACACAGCTGAAAGGAAATGTTTATTTGGTAAAATATAAATTCAAATTTATAAACTATTTATGAATTATCAAATAAAAACATACAAGTTTTCTTCCATAATTTAAATGTTATTTTGATTGTATTGAGATTTCGGTCTTTTACTGATATTATTCATTTCTGATATCATTATAAAATATAAAGTGAAAAAATTTGGTTTTATTTTGGTTGCATTGAGCAACAAATATTCCGCCCCTATGGTTCAAATGTTTGGCACCTCAAGCCTCAAGAACGTTCGCCTTATGTAGAGAATCCATTTTCAGTTCGATCAATTTATCTTTTTCTTGGACTTATAAAGCTGCAAATTGGAAATAGTTTTCTTTGAAAGGATAGGCTTTAATGCATTCAGATCAGATGTTGTGCAGTAATTTAATAGAGTTACCGCAATCATCTAGTAGTGGAAGGGCCGTCAACCAACATCTACATAATATTATTCATTTCCCATTTGTCACATCTAAATATTTATGTGTCTCGACGTGTTCATTTTCGCAGTTAGTTTTCGTTTTGAACGTTTCGCAGGAAGTCCTTCTCGCATAGGTATAGCCGTATTGTAGTATGTATAGTATTATATATTATGTGTAAATTGTGTATATACATGCGCAACAGCTCCGAGGACGATTTTTAGCTCCTGCAGCACTGTTTTGCGCGCGTGCTCTACACTAGCAGCGGGATAAGGTCGTATCGAACAACAAAGGGTAACACAATCGAAAGAAATAAATAAATAGGACGATCATATTGTTTTTACATTGTGTAATCGACCACGATCGTATACGCGTCTCCGCAGCAGCAGCATGTATATATTTATAATATAGTAGCGGCGGCGGCGAGCACCAAAAACTGTCTCCTCGTCGCCGACGTGCGATCCCAATGGGATATGAATATTATAATATAGGTGTACATTGTGCACATATTATTTTATAACTGTACGCGGCGCGTAAATTACATTTAACAGCGGTAGACCGTCGTCGTTTCCACGGGTTTGGCGGGGACTCGTGTGTACGAAAATAAAAATCGATAGACAAAAACATAAAAAAATAATAATATTAATAATACGTCTCTGCAGACCGATTTAACGGTGAATAATTACACACATGTATTGTTTTGCGTATAGTGTACGCCGACCGTATATAGTACGTTATTGTAATAATATGTAGCCGATACCACGTGCGACCGACGACAATGAGAGGCCCGGCGGAAATATAATAAAAGCAAATTACGATAGGTATTATTATTATTATTATTATTATTATATTATTATCATCGTTGTCTGTTGTCGTGCAGGCGGCGGGGCCGTTCATTCATCGGGTACTGCGTATGGAAAGCCGCGAATTCCCGCGGCGTCCGCGAACTAATCGAACACGTCGCCGCGCCGATACGACAATATATCGCGTTATGAAACGGCGTGCGCGCGTTCGAGCTCTCCCCGGGCCCCGGTGCGGCGTAACCAGCCGGTGAGCGAGCGAGCGCGCGCGCGCGCGCGCCCCCGGACCGGACGACGGTTTCACTCCGCGTGACGCCGGCGACCGAAATAATGTTACGTTATACGCGGGCACAGGATAATATAATATCGTAGAAATCGACGGCGACGTTTCGGGATCATCGAGAAGTAACAACAATAATGCGCGTGCACACCTCTGCGCGTCCACGTCCATCCGCAGACAATAATAACGGAACGACGACGATTTGGGTCATATATTATATTATAAATAAATGGTATTACATTGTTCCAGCGAATGTCGTTTCGAAATCGTTCGTCGAAATCGTCGTTATTACCGATACGCCAAACGGACTGTACGCCCCACGGTCGAGTCTCATTAATAAAGGTACGCGTTTTCCCGTTTTCGCCGCCATCGTCACCGCCAACTAAAATTCCCAGTGAAACACCGCGTTCACCTTGTTATTCATACAATATGAAAAACTTATCAACAGTCCATCTAAAACGAATAAAATCGTATTATTTTGACTAGTCTCAATTCAAATCTCCGACTGTGATCGCCAACTACTTACCTATATTTAGTTTACATTGTATCAGTAGGTATCCAAGGTCGCTTGACGATCGATCGAGGGAAAAACATACCTTGAGGCGGCTTTCTGAGGGCTTAGTTGAACTGCAATGACCGTAGCAAGTCCACCAATGCCCCTGGCCTAAAATTGATAGTTAGTTTTGGAAACTCCAAATAAGCAAAAAAAAAAAAAAAAGCTTATTTGTGTAATTATTTTTCTCAAAATAATTGAAATTATTTGGATTTTGGTAGTTTTTAATGTTGTTCGATCGAATATTGTTCATATAGTTACGATTTTTATTTTAGTTCAATTATAGAAATGCATCATTATATTCAAAAATATTTGTAAGTGTTTTCCTTATAAATCTGATTTGAATTCTTATTTTTAATATTGATTCTAAATTTGATGATAATTGTTCTAGTTGATTTTGTGTTTTATTTTTATTTATTATGTTGATGCATTGATTAATTGTGAAAAAAAAACGAATCATTGGTTGATGTAATTTGAATGATATTGAGTTATTATTTTAGTTATTTGAGATTTAAATTCGTTAGAGAATTGTGATGTTTTACTATTTATCATAAATTCAACATATTCATATTTTTTGATATTCTTTTTTAAATTTTGTAGATTATTGTCGCCTAGTATTTCTATAAATCTAGCAATTTCAGGATTTAAACCTATAGGTATAATATATATATATATATAACCTTTATATATGAGTTCTGTTAGTGACATATTCAAATCTATTTGATTGCACACATTTTTCACATCGTTTAGATATGAAGCTATGGATTCATTGGGTAATTGATTTATTTTTTTTAAATTATTTTAATCATATGTTTTTATTCTGGATATTTGAATTCTAAACGAAAGGCATCTTCTATATTTTACCAAGTAGCATTTGGATTAGTTTGTTCTGGAAAAGTTAATGCAGTGTCATTGAGATAAATACATAAGAAAGTAATTTTTTGTTCAGTAGACCAGCCAATAATAGTGATTACTTTATTATATTTGCGAATAAATGAATCTACATTTTCATTAATAGCGTCGGAAAATTTGATTGGCTTGTAGAATAGTATTTTGTCAGATATTTTAATTTAATTTTGTAATATAAATTCTTTATTTAAATGTTCGACATATTAGATTTCTTGAGTGTTGCGGCTGGGTCCAATGGAGGATTTGTTAATTGTAGAGGTGCAGATTGGGTGGGCGAGAAGGTTGAGCCGACGATGGTTATTAATGACAGCAAGAAGAGATGGACAATTTTTATAATTTTCCGTGTGGTTTCCTTGACAGTTGGTACAGGTGGGCTCATTTTCACGAGGTTTGGGACATTCCCTGGCAAGGTGGGATCCGGCACATTTAACACTCTGGGACTATACTCATAAAATCTACTAGAATGGCCCAATCTTTGACATGAATAACATTGAGCCGGGTTGGTGGCCTTGTGGCATTCTACTCTGATGGACATATAGAATAGTGATTTTAAGTTAAAAATGTTTTTGTTTGTAGAACAATCTAGCAAGGTTACTATGAGAATTGATTTGGAAGCAGATTAGGGTGAGTTTTGTATAAATTTGCTTGATTTTGGAGGAGTATAATATGTCTTATTCTTTGACGAAGTATTATTTGTTGGTGGACCCATGCCCAAAGATTGGTTGGGGTTATTAATTCTTTTAAGCACTGATTGGGAATGATTCTGGCGAGCTTGCACCTCATTTGAGAGTGGATTTCACGGAATTCGTTGGTGAAACAATAGTCAGTTTTGGCGGTAAAATATATTTAAGACAATGAGGCTGTCAGTCAGAATGATAAAAACTTTTCACGTGGGGATAGACACAGCACGAGTCTTCTCATTACGAGTCTTAATACTGGGTGGTAATTTAATGTACACTAACCTAGAATGATTTGATTGGTTGAGCGGTAGTGTTCTTGACTCTTGTCTCGATAATGTAGTCTCTAGTCGTGAAACATTTATTTGGTCCAATTGGCTGTTGAACGATTTGTTATTTTCGATAGAGTTGTCACGAGAGAGGACCGTTTAATGCTGCTGTGCACAGTCCTCATATAAACTTGTTCTTGAGCGCGAATTATCTTCACTCCAAATTTCGCCCTCTATGGTAATTAATTGAATTAATAAAACATATGGATAATGATGGTGAGCAGTGCGCGCATTATCAAACGGCCAGATATTTATTTATTCCATGTAACAGCTGTTTTATAAAACTATTGTGTATTTATATAACTATATCAGCACCGTATTTAAGAGGGGATTTGGGGGATAGATCCCCCCTTGCACTTTGGCTTTTTATTTTTATTTTATGGAAATATATAGTAAAATGAAAAAAATATAGGCTTAAGAGGGGATAATATATATTTCCATAAAAAATAAAATAAAAACCATAAAATGATATAATTTATATTACCTGTTGATTTATTTATAAAATAAAGATAACCTCCACCACACGCCCACACAGTATTCGTGAACTGTTACCCCGCCAACGTACATCTATGTCTCCAGCTATACAATGATACAATCGACAATGCGACATTGTGTCATAGACAATATTTATATTATTACATATATAATTTATATAATTTTCATGAACAAAACGTTCAGGCATTTTATTTTTAATTATTATGAATTGTAGACTGTGTTAATTTTTTTTTAGTGAATTAAATTTATTGAACTAGTTAATTGTAACTATATAATTATAAAAGTTTAAAACGTATAGTTGTTATGGTAAGCATGAAAACAAAATTATGTTATTTTAACTTTTATAATACTTTTAATAACTGTTTATTTTAAATAATAAATTACTTTTAGCTTTTTACAAAAAAATATAGAAATAAATAAGTATATATAAAAAAAAAAATAATACAAGACAATGTTAAAAAAAATTTATCATATATATTTGAGTTAGTTTATAAGTATTTAAAACGTATAAATTTAATATAATAATGGATGGAGGAGGGGGTGTGGGGGCTTTGTCCCCAAGGGTTACCTTATGATAAATTATTTCATCCCCTCCCCTTAAACAATTTCTAAATACGCCGCTGAACTATATAGGTATATAAGCGTAGGTATAGGTATATATTACAACACTGTTAAACATAAATGTTGTCACTTGTCATATTATATATTATTATTTTTTATCTCAATACAGAGTTAAATGTATAATATGATTTCTTTATTGGGCTGTAAAAGTATAATTTTATTATACGAGTATAATTAAAAAAATAAAATATTTAAATACTATTAAAAAACAACTTTGGTTTGCATAAAAATTCATTTAACAAGACATTAAGTAAAATAAAAAATGTTTATGAATTCGTGACAAAATATGTAACAACGAATGTTTGCACGTATTGTAATAAAGTATAGAAGTTTGAATACATTCCACTTTATAAAGCATTTCGTTCTAATGGCGTCACTATATTAATTATTCGTATACGTTTGTGAATAGTAATAATAATAATGTTTCGAAAATTCGTGTTTAATCCTTATGATAAAAAGGATTCTTAATAATATGTGGATTTTCGAGGTAGATTAGAGAATTATTTTTATTTCGTTACAGATGGGATAATATTCCCGTTCATTTTAATTACGACGAAATTATAATATTACATAAAATCGTGTACTTATACCAGTTACCGGGTTAAGATCAAGACTAAATTCCAACGTCTATATGCCACGTGTTTCCTACTGTTTTGCCGAACACACGTTTTTCGTGTTCCTCGTTCACGTGCGCGGTACATGATATATATTATATGTATATAAAGTATTCGTTCAATGTTTCCTAGAAGTCGTTTTTATTTTTTTACATTTTATTCGTATTTTTCTAGAGATCATATCTAAATTGCATAATTAAAATGTCCATCGACAGAACATGAAAAAAATACATTTTTTCTTATACTATATATATATATATATATATCTTTTATTGTAAGAATAAAGTATTCGTTATTATGCGTTATGTTGTAATAAATTCATATTTTTATATTTAATATTGGTTGGTACCAAAAAAATAAATATATGACGTATATTTTGGTTCTTCAGTCATAGTGAACTATGCTAAGGGATAATATACGTTAAATGACAATTATATATGGATCAATATAATAGCCTGCTATTGATGGGATTGACTTTTAGTTAAAATTATCGCGAGTGATAATAATATAGTGTCCAAAACAAATTCATGTCCCGGACAAAAGGATAAAAATATTTAATAAATGCCAAAAAAAAAAAAAAAAAAAAAAAAAAAAATAAAAAAAAATAAAACGACACTGGAAGACTATTTAGCTGTCAATAAGCGATTTAAATGGAATTCAGTACGGTATAGATTAATGTGGGAAGAGTTCATAACGAGCCGGACAATTTCAATTTCAGGTTTTCTGCACAGTGTTCCGTACGAGACTGGATGATGTATTGACAGGCGTATACGTAGGTAATTAATTAATAAAATACGAATAATTCTTAATCGTCGATGACATATCCGCTGCGAGATTGTGTATAATTTAATAATATAATCGTATAATATTATATGCGATATTATACGTTTGTTCGCTGCCATTGTGTGTACCTTTTTAATTATCGTCGAAGTAGGCTAATCCGTTTTATAGCGCATCGCACGTATACCAATGTCCGTTTCATTCGTGGCGACCGGCGAGGAATCGTATTTACTTATTTCCCGGCATTCAGGCGAGATTATTGGACATTGTCCTTGAAATTTTCAAAAACCACCGGTGCCTATCACTTTGTACTCGGATTTTAAAATTAGTCTATGCGGCCACGAAATACAAGTATATTATGAGGGCTGAAACGAGCAAAAAATCGTCACTATAAATCGTGTCTTTATAATATAATGCGCACACAGAATTTGGTTTACGTGTATACGGTCGATTTGATATTACACCTTTATGTGGTCCTAAAATTAACAGGTAAATTCTAAAAGGGATAGGTTTATTATTTTATTGACGCATCACGGAGTGTCAAATTCGGTCGGTATTTTGGGTGATCTTTGAAGTATTAACGATCAAAGGGTTTTATCGTGGTGCTTGCGTATTATCGCACGTAACGAAATCGTTTATTGAGGGTGTGTAAATTGTGCAACATCAGTATTTTCTTATTTATTTGTAATATACCTAATATAAATATTCTGTTCGAAATTGTTAAATTTATTAGTAAGTTAATGAAAAAGATTAACTGAAATAAGTCAATTTAGATTAACCTAAAAGATTTCAGTTAAAAGTTAACAAAAAAACATTTCAACTCATCAAGTTTAAAATTATAATGGAAACGTATTTTATTAACTTAACTCAGTTAAAAGTTCATTATTTTTGTTTTCCATTAGAAAAATACGAATTCAAATCTTTAAAGTTATTCGACAGAGTGTAATATAACTTTTTTTTCGCATTTTACTGTTTTAATATTATATAAGTAGATATCGATTTATTAAAGATTAAACATTTGTATTAACTTATCTTTATTAATTTATGTATAAATGGATGATTATGAAAACGAACTGCAGAAAAAACTAAAGTTATTACGATGAAAATTTCAAAAATAACTTTACGAATTTTATTTAGATACATAGTTAATTAATAGAGAAATATTAACTAGTTGAGTTTAGAAGCTTAAACATTTTTAAGCTTAATGTAAACTTTTTAACTAGTTAATGATCACCTATGATTAGTAGTATACATAAATTATTATTTATAATTGTAGGGATGGGGCTGAATTTCACTTAAAACCACAATATTATCTGTTTATTAAAAAGTTAAATTACTTTTATGGTAAAATAATTTCCAATGAAATCTGTCCTTGAAATTTCAATAACCACTTGGACTAACTGTATTAATTTTAAAATTATATATTCGCTCAAGTATAATATTCGATTTTAAATAATGTAAAATAAATAGTGCTTACGAACAGACCGATAGAGAATCATCCAAAAACTAATAATTTTTTATGGTTATTGAAAATAATGGTGGGTTTGGGTAGCGTTGCACGATGAAAAATAAAACGTGTAAAACGGTGTACTTAGAAGTATATCCATGAACACGTGTACCTGTAGATTTTATTCAAATCAATCTAACAGATTACGGAATATAAATTTGTTGGTTATTTATTGGAAAATGTTTACAATTTGGGAGTTTATTAAAGTAATTTTTTAGTATTTACCTATCATTTATAAGGAATAATTTATAAGTAAGTATTTATTTAAAAGAATCTTGCAGTTACAAATTTTTAACCCAAAATTCCATTAGGATTTTTCATTTTTATTAACTTATATAGAAATAAATGTAAAAAAATATCGAAAATAATCTACGTATAACGTAAAAAGGTAATATTGTTCTTAATAATTTATTTTTTGTTTAATCTTACTATGGTATTTTCAAGTTGATAAAAATTATATACTTTTGAAATGAGTGATAAATATTTTAACAAAATTGTATAAAAACGTAAATATAATTCTAAAAAAAATGCGGTTTGTAAGAGGTGAAAGTATTTTGTTTGTTGAGTGGTATATATTGAATTTGAAATCAATGTAAATCATATATAATATATATATTATATATAATTATTTTTAGCAGAGCTTCGGTGTAATAATTAAGCTAAGGTGGAGTTTTGGTGTATATAACTAGAATATTACTATTAGCATTTATATGGCTAATAAATATTACGACGTCAATATATAAATAGTGGCACAGTGCTATAGTAAATATTTGGTGTAAATTTCGAGTTTTTAGCTTTTTATTTTCTAATTTATAATAATTTTCAGTATTTTTTTTTTGGTAATTATAAGCATTATATTTCACTTTTATAGTTGGCAACCATAACTAGTTTATTTGTTAATTATAAATTATTTTTAACAATTTTTCGTATTGTTTCTCGTATAAAAGGTAGTTTTTCGTTACTCTTTTGAAATATACTTAAAAAAATTAAAAAATTACACGTTTAAAGTACCAACTATAGTACAATTTCTTATCAAAAACCTTTATAACAAAAAATTCTTAATTTAATTTTTTTGCTCGATAATGTGTATACAATATATATATACTTATATATACATAAAAAAAAAGTAAAAAACGCATCATTTTAAAACTGCTATATCTCACTACGTTTAAAATATAAATTTTTAGTATCACTGTAAAGTGGTACCACTCCCCCTCTGGCAGCAATTTACGTAATATATGACAGTGAACTTTTTTTTGGGGACGTAATTCACCTATTCTAAAATTTTAGATGTAATATTTAGGGGTTTCAAGTCTTTTTTTTAATACGGGATAAATTTAAAATACGTTTTTACATTGCGGACCAAAATTGTTTGGAAATAACGAGATATAAGGAAAAACTATTTTATTATTTTATTTCACCATAATTTTACAAAAGACAAAAATTATTTTATTACATCTCGATGTCATAATGTAAAGTTTGGAATTGTTTTAGTGATAAAATGTCTTAGAAACTTGATTGTTCCAATCAGCAACGTCGCTTGTAAATTTTATTAACTTAAGTTGGTTCTATACTTGGTTTTTACATATTTCATTTTTGTAAAAATCTATTCAAATAGATTGGTTGGTATAGCTAAATACTGAAATTATCTCTCATGCACGATTTTTTAAATAAAAATCTCCTCCGGCAACAAGGCGTACAATGATTGTAGTCCGGTCTCCTTGAAACAGTCGATGAGTTGGGTATTTGATGTGATCTCGAATCACTGGAAAAATATCGCTGGAAGCTGAAGTTCTAGTGGTAGTGTCTCAATTTTTACAGCAAATAGATTTTCGAAAATTCTAGTGTAACCGGCTGCACTTTCGAAATCTTTAAGGCGGGTTTGCAACTTCTCATGTAGATGGATAATCGGATGATCAGTCCAACATTAATATTGGCAAGGAATTGTCCATCATTTTTGATTTTGAATTTGTTGCAATTAGGAAAATGAACCATATTTATTTTTGCGAGTTAGTATACAGTGTTATTCCAAATAAACGCAATATACACGGCCAAAGATAATATACGTATGGGTAAATTTAAGTTGTTATTCCGTGTTGAGTATAAAAATAAACATAGTTTTCTATGTTTCTATGTTTAGATCTGTAGATCTAATATCAGTTAGTTTAGCGGTTGGAGATCGGATCTAAAACGTTATTAATATTCCCTCGAAAATCCACCTCATCGTCACTTTGCAGGGTCGGCTCAAGGTATAGCCAAGCTAGGCATTATCCTAGAGTAGCATTTTTGTAGAGGCGGCATTTTTTTTTTTTTTATATAAAAATTACGCTGATCTTTATATCCTTATTAATGTAATTAAAAGTCAATTATTCTTTTAGATTCTGAGCGTAGCGAAGAAACTATTGATTTTACAATGGTATTCATTATTTACATTTTTTCTATAAGCAAATTTTCGACCAGGAATAGAGTCGAGGAGAATCTTTGGCGTTGATATGATATCGATAGGAAATCGTCTCTAAATGGTACTTACTCTATACAATAGCATTTAAAATTTTTTCCAGTAGTTTCTTTAGTGAAGAAGAAAAATTACTTTATTCCATACTATGTATATAGTTATACATTGTATACATGCATAGGTATATACTACACATATATATTATATAATATATACATACGTATACAATACATATAACTATACATCAGAGCTTGCGCTAAGGAAATTTTAAAGCTGCACATCCTGTTCGTTTTACAGAAGTGAAAAAATTTGACAATCGCTTCGCTCGCGTATAATAAATAACACATACTATCATAATTATAATATAATCATAATTT
>JAIPRL010005623.1:0-31191 GCA_025469235.1 Pemphigus obesinymphae
GTTCTATTCACTCATATACACACCGTGTGGCCGACCGAGTCGGTTCAGATAAAGTGTTAGGTAGTGCGCGCGAAGTATTTGGAGTCCGGTGTGCGCGTGTTATTATTATACGCAGCCGGCCCGTACAATAATAGTGAACAAAGATAACGGAGAGAGCAAACAAACGTGTTGACTCCACCGTGGTCAATACTGTTAATGTTAATAATAATATAATATATAGAATCTTGTATATAATATATATATTTTTTTCTACAAATTATGCATAGGTAAATTATGATAAATCTATTAAAGTGTTTTCAAAATACAATCAAAATACACCAAAATATTAAAATATGATTTTGCGACAATATTAATACGCATGAATGGAAAAGTATATTATGGTCTAACGGTTTTAGTGCACAATTTTTTGTCAATGTATATACCTAAAATTTTACTTCGAACGCACAGATGCGTATTTCCATTGAAATAATCTCAAAAATACAAACTTTGTATAGTGTAGAATCGAGTATTGTTAGACACTATCAGCAAAAAATATTTATAAATTGTTAAAGATAAAATCAGTATTATCAAGGTAAATTTATATTAACTTTGCATAAAAAACTTAGTAGGTATTACCATGTTCTAATTTTTTTATATTTTTTTGATTAACTTTTAAAAAAATAATTAACATAAAATATGAATGGATCATATTTTATTCTGAAATGAAGTGTATTATTGCACTAATGCATTACATAACATTAAAAGGTTCTATATATTGGAACTTGATGCAAAATATTAATTTTCTTAGTATTTGATAAATATATTTAAAATAATAATAATATAAGTATTTTTGAAACATTTACCAAAAATTTTTTTTTGGGTACAACACCTAATTAGTATAATTACTTTTGAGTGAAATTCGTATACCTCGGCTTATGTATTTTATCGGAAATAATAATATTAATTAAGTAATTAATTTCAAAAATATTCTAAATGGTGGAAATGAGTATTCTCTTTTTAGAAAATAGTCACACATCAAGTGTTTCCGAATAATAGGTTGGTAGAATAAGTAATCCAAACATTTTTCGAACTCACAATTCTCTGATATTTATAAAAATTCCTAAATGTTGGGATATTTCCCTATACATCATTATAAATTCAATCAAAAATTAAAAAAACATTATGAAAACCTGAGGATTTAAAACACATTTACCTTTAAATATAATATAGATATAAAATAAAATCCGACAATTTGAAATTCATATAACCTAATCTGTGAATTAGTGGTAGTTAGTGAATCAGATTTGAATATTAAATATGGACTCGTCACAAGGTATTATATAACGCACAATTGAATTAAATACTCGGATCTATCGGACTTGCCTAATTACATTATGTAATTCAGATGAATGAAAAAATAATAATTATAACAATAAGAAAATTAAATACAATTTTGTCCTCTTAACTTATATATTGCATAAAAAAAAATCATAAAAAAATGAATTGTGGGACTGGGATTCGAACTGGTGTACCCGTACCCAAAAATCGTTCAATCTATCATTCCTGCCACCACTAAATTATCTAAGCGGTACAACAAAGTAGTCGAATTTTTTCGTATTTAAATTATTCAGATAACGGAAGACACCTTATATTCGGAATGAATATAAAGTAGACAATGAAATTTTGGTTATACGCTAGTACGTCAGGAATATCTAAATCCGATTTCCACGGCATTGAAAAACATCTTGAAAAGGTCGCAAAACTTGATTTCGGAAGTTTGAGATGATAATTAAATTAATAGTATTAGAGGTTTTTCATTAAAAAAACGAGTAAAAATAAATAGCGTTTTTTATGTAAGACTACTCTGAATTGTTTTTGAATGTATTGATTTGTGTTTGCATTCAAATTAAAAATAATAAAAATAATAATAATAATAATAATAATAATAATAATAATAATAATACTCTATCTTATTTCTGGACGACTTTTTGTTATTAAAGAGCCCAGGCTGAAAATATTTCAATTTTAAAAATTTCAGTTCACTCTAAACGCAATTAATATTTTTCAAGGCTAGCCTAATAAAAATTCAAAAGTTTGCTTGGTCCATACATGTATTATATAGCAAGTATATAACTAATAAATATTTTTTAGATTTTTCTCCTCTTAAAATATAAAATATAAAAGTAACTATACTTATCTGGTTGTAGTATTGAGCCATTTAATGGTTCTGAATATCATTTACACTCTATACTATTATTTCGGAGTTTTATTTTATCCACCTTACTGTAAAATATTAATAAGTCTAAGATGTAAACATGAATTTTGACATTAATATTATGTTCATATGTTTAATTGCTATATAATTATGGCCAAACTGATATAGTCTCCGAAATTAACTTATACATTTAATGCTAAAATTTGATTTTTTTTTAGAAATGTCTTAATGAGTCTTAAGAAGCTCATTTTCGAATTCTCTTTGGGCTCTTTCTATCGGTTATTATACTAAAATACCTCGTGCCATTGCGATGTTGGGGAATAATTCCGACGGTCGTAGTTTTGTCTGCTGGCAGTGTATACAATAATTTATTGTATACATGGTGGTTTACAACAGAAAGATCGTTGAGATAAGAAAACAAATTATTGTTACACTTTTTTATGTGTAAGGTGTACCATGTGAGTGTTTGCACGTGCTTAACAATGAACGACGCGGTTATCTCTTGTTTTGATTTCACAAATTGGAGTGTATCAAGATTAACTGCGAGGAGAACTGCTATATTGAGCTTAAAGGATTTTGATTTCTTTTTCTCTTTACGTAAAAAAAAAAAACGGTAATATATATATATATATATATATATATATATATATTATATGTGTGTGTTTATAAAAAATAACGTGATAATACACATTTTCAGCATTTTTTACAACTATTTTTCCAGTTCGAAAACCTTTTTGGAAAATGAATATTTCTCGTTAAGTTTGGTATTTAAACCAACTTTCTAAGAAAATAACAAATGAACTGATTAGTTATAATGATTGAATATTTATTTATTTTTTTTTTTTTTTGTATAACATATAATTTAATGTTTTTTAATAACAATAACTTCTACGAATACCAATTCAAAATTCCCAAATCAGTATCTATTCGTGATCCAATAAACTCAACTAATTTTAATTGCAACTCACTGATGCAACTAAATTCAGAAATAGATGCTACTCGTAAATAAATATGAATATAAATATTGTGGGGTTCGTATATACATAAAGTGTTTTGCACATTGCTTATTTTTACATATTACCTTGATAGTGGGATCGAATGGTATCGGAAAATATATTTCTGGTTACTTATTTTTAATTTTTAGAAATCCACTCGTGTCAATATAAATTTTTTTAATATCATATTTTGTTTACAATACAAGTAACTGGATCACAAAATATTGTACCACTGTGATTATATATTGTATCTTAATCGGGATAACAAACAGTGATTATGTCTAAAGCGTTTTGTAAATAAACGTATTATGGCGATGCTGATAAACACCGTATATAAATACTTCAAATCCGGTAAACACGATAAAGTAATTGGACAGCACGCTGCTTTGACCACAGTGCGGTGTCAGTAAGAGATCGATTTAATGTAACGAGTGGCTTATCTTTAATACAATATATTGTGTGTGTCCGACATAAATGGAAGAATGGGTCAACCCCGTTGGGGTGACTAAATCCAACATTCAGACTAAAGGCTCAAACCTATTAAAAAAAACATTTGGGAAATAAAACTAAAACTCGACACAATGTGATTTTATGTTCCACGAGACCTATCTAAATGTGCCCACACACGTTCAATTTTTCGTTCAAACTTGTACTGAACACGAAATACTATAGTTAAGTCCGTATTTGAAGGTCATAAATTGTCATTATTTTAAATATATTTTTGACATAATATATTTACTGTAGATACGTGTTATATTATATAATATGTGTTGTACAATATATAAAAAATGAAATTCAAACACAATAAAATACAATTATAATATTGTAAATATTGTAATATAATACTGTAATATTGTTGTTTATTGAAAAATAAAATTTTAATGGAAAAATCTAAAGAAATTAGTTTTATTAAAATTATAAAATATGATAAGCGTGGCGATAAAGGTTCAATGTTCGTTTCCAACAAAAAATATCAAGAATTATTTTATCTGTTCATGCCGTTTCTGAGACTGATTATACCTTCAGTTTTTGCCTACACACGATAAGTTTTAACTGAACAGTCCGGGACTGATCAGGTAGTTTGAATGAAAAACTGAACGTGTGTAGGCACCTTTACGCATACTATTCGCTCTAGTTATCATAATAGGTTCATAATACAGGACCAATGGTATTTCAGTGTATCCATATAAAGAAATAAAACAACATATTTTTATGTGTAGAGAAAAACGTTGATCCTCAAAGTACACGCATCATTGTGATATTTACGAAAATAAATGTAATTTTAGTATTAACTGTTCAACATAATATTTGGATCAAATATTAATTATAATAATAATATAAAGGTTTGTTTTTATTATTATTCATCCCAAAATACGTTTATCACGCACTTTATGGATAGAGTTTCATATCTAGAACTTTAGTATTTCAGTCTAGTAAATCAGAATAATTATTTAAAATATTATTTAAACTTATAAGTTATATATTATCATTTATAACTATTTTATATTAATTAATTATAATTAAATAATATTGAGAGGGCCTCAGATTATAAAATGTTCTATTTTTTATGGATCAAAATGATTTCACAGATATAAAAAATAAACTAGATACCTAGCTAATTACAGTGATGATAGTGAAATTGCAATCTACTAATTAAAATAAAGCTTATTTACATTATATATGAGTCAATGAGATAACAATTTTTATTTTTGTAGTAAAGTTAACTTGAAATGCATAAATAAAGATAATTAATTAATATTATGAATTTCAAAAAATGTTTAAACAATATTCTGTTTTGTGCGTTCTAAATAAATTGTACAGCAAAAAATGAAAATTTATATTTCTCATTTTATTAATATCAACCACAAAAAAATTTTCTGGGAAAAATATCCGTACATATGCAAAAATGATTTTCAATTAACCAACCATTTACGGTTAAAAAGGATTTACATTTATAAAAGTAAAAAAAATGGGAGAAAATACGACAGAGAAGAAGAAGACTAAAATTTTAATCATGGATTAAATATGCAATATTTATTCATTAAATAAATAAATATACTAATAATTTATTAATCTATCCACTTTTTCTAATTTTATATTTATTATGACCTGTACATTTTTTTTAAATGTATTTATTACTCTTTTATTTAAAAAATAGTAAATTAGTTCACATCTATATAATATTTTTTAAATTAACTGGTTATTAAAAAGTGACTAAAGGAATTCAACTAAGTAATTTTTTATGTGTAATAAGTATGTTAATAAGTTTTTGATTTTTCGGCATTAACTTATAACTTACATATTTAAATTTCTTAATCTATTTTAGCAGGTAATTCTCATTTAAATCATTTACTCAAGTTTTAATGAATACATTATGTTATTTTAAGTTGTATATTAATATATAAATACATAAATATAAATGTTATAATACTCGTATCATACTATATTATATCATTGATAATGATTTTTACTACTGATTATAATTTATATTGATTGTTTATAGTTTAAATCTAGAAACATTTGAAAAGATACGATTTTGGTAGAAAAATAGGAACGCTCCAATTGAATACCATAAAATCTTAAAAAAAAATACATATTTATTCTAGTAAATTTACAAATAAAAAATATAATTGATTTGGATAAGAACTTAATCTCGTAATAGGGTAATATCCCAAAACGAAATATTTTGGAATAATTTTAATACAAAAAATTCAAATACATTTTGATTCGTATAAATACAATTATTCAAAATTCATATCTTTCAATATTTTTTTTATCAAACCGATTTTTTTATACTTAAATATGACTCAACTATTCATGATTAATTCAAAATGATAGTACGTTTTAAAATATTTTTTTTTAAAGATATCTTTTATTTTTAACAAATTGTATTATTTATATAGTTATGTCAAAATATATCTACTAATTCTATAGTAGGTACATTCATATAAAAAAAAAAAAAACAATTTTTCCAAAATGTATTAAATTTTGAATTTGTTCTTGTAAGAAAATTATTTAATTATTATTATCAATATGTGCAATGTTGTAAATCAGGTGAATAACAGATTGCCTATATGTACAGTTCGGTGTTTATTAAAAAAACAATGGTTTCTAAATTCATTCAGTTACAGATATGAATAACTAAAATTTTAGACTAAATCAGTCTTTGTAAACTGCGGTGATAGTATTCTTGTCCTAAATTACTAATATTTAGTGTTTACTTTTTAGCAAAGGTAGAACCTTAAAAAAGTTTTAAATAGGTAATAATTATTCTCATATTTTATATAGCAAAGCATCGCTTGAAATATTTTTATCGAAAAAATGATTTATCATTCCTTTCAAATTTAATATATTTACCAAACGTGTCCTATCCAACGAGCGAAGGGCTTCCACGCAGATTTTTTTTAATATTTGAATTTGATATAATGGAATCTTGGTAAAATCGTATATAAATTAAGATAAAAAATAATGATTCTGTTATTTATACATTATATAAAATAAATAAATTGATCTCCTAAAATGTGGTGTTTTCGGAAATAGTATATTTTGAAAGAGTACAGTCCACATGACAATAAAATTATCCCTTTAAATATATATCGCAGTTATAGAATCAATGTATTCAAAAATTGTTAAGAATAGGGTTTAAAAAAATTAATTTACTTTTATTTTATTATATGTTATATGTTATATATTATATGTTTTAATGAACTTAGACATTTTATATTCAGCAAATCCACATTCTATTTATTGATATATTTAATTAACTTGAAAAATAACATATTATATCATTAAAAACATATTTATTCATCTAACAAATACATTATCACGTTGACAACAATGATAACATACCACTGACGATCATCTTGTGGCAATGTTTCAAACTGACCGTAGTTATAGTTGGGATGGTCATATCATTTCCACTGCTGCTTCCATACTGAAATCGTGTGGTGGCATAGTAATAATATATACTACTAGAATATAATAATATATAATATTATATAGCAGCAGAGATAAACTAACCGTTTACCGGTTGGGCTTCTGCCTGTCGTTCTTGCGGGACAGTTAGTTTTTATGCGCTCGCCCGTGATATTAGGTAAATTCTAATTTCACACCCAAAACGTGTGACGTTGGACAGTTAGTTTTTACGATCAGCACACGGCTCTATATACCACAAACGTTATATTAAAAAACGAAAAAAAAATCCACCCTTGGTTGATAATTTTCATAATTAACTTATATAATATAATTTATTACCTTGTAATATAAAAGCGGTAGCAGTCTATAGTATAGTATAGTAGATAATATAATATTCTATATATCATGTCCTGAAATATACTTGTAGTTGATAGTGAAAACGATGTATGATTGGTTTATTCTTCATCGTGTAACTAGTCAAATTGTTCGTTATTAAAATCAATTTCGATTATGTGAGTTTATATTCTTTGTTTTAAATGTGTTTTTGCATTCTCACATGCAGTTGGTTTCATTGATTCCATCACTTTCATGTAAAGTGGTAAAAAAATGTACTTCAATATAATTTTAATGTCACTTATTGAAGTATTTACGAAAATCAGACCAATCACTTTCGTAAAAATAATTATATTCTGTACGTGCACCATTTTCACTCATGCCAAGTGCTAATAAATACATCACATGATATTTTCTAATCATACATTTTGGCATTTCGGCATCGAATTTTTTTGAAATTAGTTTAGAGCAATTTGAAATATATGCATTAAGGTTATACAATTGTGTAAATGTTTTTATAAAGTTATGCATTAATCCTATACTCTATTCAAAATGAGACGTGTTTTCGTCGGCTTCCGGTCATATGACATCAACCGGTTCAACCCACCAAGGGTACTGACCACGACGTATGAAATAATATGCTACATAACACTGCGCGCCGTCACCGAGTAGGGACAATTCATTTTAAATTATGTGTTTACTTTAGTTGCCAATATTATAATTATACGAAGCTCCTGTAAACGGTAACGCGAGAGACAAAAGCATGGAACGAGCCACGCCTCTGCACACAAGTAGGCCGCAGACTACTGATCTCATTTTGAACAGAGTATAGCAACTGATTGGTGAAAAATAACAATGGAGGACTTTTTACATTGCGAAGCCATTCAGTTAAAAAATAACTGATACTTAACCAAGAATACTTACCATTTAAGCATTTAAGTGGCCCAATTCCGGCTACTTCTTAAAAAACACAATATAGGTAACTTAAATAACATATTTCGTTAGTGGCCCAAATGGTTTACATATATAATTTGATGGGTAGAAGCAAATTGCGATATTTTTGATTGAAATTGACTTATTATAATATTTTGTTGTAAGCGTCGTAATTATACATAGATTAATCTTAATTAAACATCGATATTATATTTTAAAACTTATAAATTATAATCATTGTTTTAATTTTTTTGGGTAAGCGACATTAATTTTACAGAATTTCAAATATCAACGTGTAAGGGATATTTTCATAATGTAAATGTCAATTTTAAAATTAATAAACAAAAATAATTGTAAAAATACATGGTCTTGGCCTTCCAGAACAATTTTGAAGTTGATGCTTAAAACAATTAACCAAATTTATTTGTAGTCTCTACTATTCAGAAGACGGGCAACCGTATTTGCAGGCCACGCCGTAAATGAGTCGGATAGGAAAAACTAACTACATGAATACTCTACGTTGTTTGAGCCACTAGCCATACATAATTTAGACAACACAACAGACACAACGACGAAGAGGAAAGAAAAACCAATTTTAACGCTACGGAAAAAGAAAATTGAATTTACAGTATTCTATCATTTATTATAAACATTCAAATCACTCTTGTCAAAGACCCTTATAACGTTTTGGTAGATGGTAACTCAGTGGTGGGTACCGTGGATGGCACAGCGATTGATCGGGGTTGTAAACCTGGACGACCTGAACTGCCTATCACATACCACCTGAGGCTGATGGACTTACATATATGACCGGTACTAATCCCGTTTACGTGCGAAAAATCGACGACGCTTCATAGAACACAGGAATGTGAAAGAAAAACTCAATTGATTTCGAGCAACGTGGTTATTTTAATGTTTAAAAAAATAATTCACAATAAAATAAGTAGGTATGTAAGCATAATACTCAAATAATGTACGCCTTAATGGTGAATAACATTTTATAATAATAAATTATATTTTGATAAGGCCGATTTAATATCAGTACACAACGATTTACAAAAAATGATTTATCAAAATATTCATAATAAATATTATGCCTCAATGGCGAACAACAAAAACAACACGATTTCAACACTGAATTGTTATAACTGGTACAAAAAAGAAAAACAAACGGACGTTGGCTGCGTAACAACAGAAAAAAAGATAACATGTATTTATATATAAAAAAAATGAGTACGTACGAAAAACAATTTCAATGAAAACAACACTAATTAAAATTCACAAAGTGATTAGGACACGAACGAAGGTAACAGATAAAGACGGGTCGTGGTCGTGTTGATATCACGTAATAATACGTTCTGGCTTGTACCGTATGATTACGTATAATACCATTGATTATATATTACTATATATAAAAATATAGTAATATATATAATATAATATACATGTAATATATAATCAATGATAATACAAACGCGATATATAATCAATGTTTGTAAAGAACGCACGTTCATGTGTTCACGTTCATATTTTGTAAACGACAAATAGAACGTGAACGTGAACGTGAACGACGTTCATATTTTTAAGGATATTTAACGATTTCCAGGCCGTTCAAATTCAATTAAAATATATTGCAATTTCGCTATAATCTTTGTTAGATATAAAAATAATACTGAAAAGTCCCAATTTCCTTGGGTCCGCTATCAAATGAAAACCATAGTTTCTATGAATCGGTAATTGCTTTAGTAAATACAAAAGAAATATATGTATTTCGTTAATAATTAATTAATTCAAATGAACCACCATATGAACGTATTAATTTTTTTTTTAAAGAACGTGTTCTTTTTAAATACATTACAACGTGAACATGAACGAATTCATTTTTTACCTATTGAACGTGAACGATTTTTAACAATTTTTAAGTGAACTTTCTGAACACTGTATATAATTGAGACCCAATGATTAGATATAGCATAGTAAATTTTAGTTTACTTTTAACATAACTTTACACTGATATAATGAAAATTATAAAAAAGTCCATGAAGATTATTTTGGTCATGAATATAAATTGAGCCAAGTCAGCCGCTCACTCGCTCACTCAAACAGTTTATTTCAAAAATAAATCTCAATTTACTATAAAAAGCAGATATATAAGTAGCAGGTTAAATTAATTATGGTTAAAGTATATTTTTATCAGACACATCCATAAACAACTTGTTAATAATCACAAAAAAGTCCACGAAAATAAGAGTTTCAATAATTGGGTAGTACTTCAGTTACAGAATAAAATAATCTGAAGTCTTTCTAGCTGTATATATTATCAGTTGGCAAAGCTGCATTTATTTTCTTGCTTATTTATGTGCCTTTATTGTCTTGTAGTAATATTAGATGCAATCGTACGATCATTTTCTAAAAGTATAATCGTAGACAATTTTTTATATATCACCAAAAATGAAATGAATCAGATTTTAATATATTTTGTGATTTTAAAGAGGTATATTTAAGCTATAGAATACTATAAAAATAAACACAAAAACAATAGTTTTTAAATAATAATTGTAAACTAAGGAAAACGTATTTTATAAATCTCAGTAATATGAAAAATCATACTCCTTTCTCAATAAAAGGTTACTGTATAAAGTACCTTTAAAAGTAACGTACATACGAACTTAATTTATATTTTTTATTGCATATTTATGACTTATGTTTGAACCGACGTATTTACGCCACCGTCTGGATACCCCAACCAGTTTCTGTGATAGCGCAACGGTCGTCAAGCTTTTTGCCACTCCGCTCCCGTCCACCGTTATCACGGCGTCGTCGCGGTGACCCGACAACCGAACTCGCCTTTATTAGTTCGCTCGCCACCACCGTCCAGTCTTGGTGGCGTTTTGTGTGTGCGTTCTATCTGCTCCGACCTTTCCATAACGGTCGAGTTCGCCCTTCATTCGTGGTCACTCGTACCTTCGCGTCGTGTCACCTTCGAGTCATCGGCCGAGGTCATACCGTGTATATACGTCGAGATAGTTCTCCGGTCGTACGTGCCGACCGAGCAATCGTTTGCGACCACAGTGCATGCCATCTTCAACCGGGGAAACATTCATCCTGAGGCAATCATCAGTGATCAGTGTGTATCATCGTGGGTCCAGTCGGATAGACGAGTCGGCGGCGGCCACCGTAATATATTTCAATTTATTAATTTGTTCCTAGTACCTAGTGTAAAAAGCTGCCTGTCTCTTCGTTATTGGGTGCCCATCTCATATTCGAAAATATTAATTTGTATATATATATATTGTTTACATTTGGTATTATAACCTATTCAATACCTTATTTATATTTGGATTAATTCTTTATATATTAATACTGGTCACCTTGCTCCTACACACCGCGAGTCGTTACGGCCAACTGTTTTTTTGTAAGAGCCTTGACGGCACCGAAAACTTACGTACTAAAATATGGTTAAATGTACAAGATACATAAAACGCTCGCAGAGTGGACTCTTGTTTTCTTTATAAATCTATATTTGCATACATATTATATATATATATATATATATTTGTTTACATTATATAGTGGACAATATATAGTTTCAATGGATAAAAATTGAATTAATAAATGAAAAAAATAAACAGCGAATTGCATTACAGTTACAGCAATATTTTTAATAGGTAGAAAAAGGGAATTAAAAAAAAAAATGTAATTAAATAATATACGTTATTTTTGTTTAAAATAATGATGTTATTACATTCTTACACTAACATAATTGTGCAGATAGCAATTTATGACCATAGAATATTGATTATAACGAACGTATATACGATCGAAATTCTTTTAATAATAATTATTTTTATAATTAGTCTTAAGTTGTATCTATAAAATATATATATATAAAATCCAATTTATACGGTTATGGTTTCTGAGCAAAACGTCGAACTACTGAAGCGACCCGTAAGAATGATGACAATTGCATTGCCTATGGTATGCGAATTCTGTGCGAATCTTCGAATAATTAAATATCGTATAATTTGTCTAACAACATTACTTTAAGTGTTATTTATCGTGAATAAAACAAGATGAATGTATCGGTTCAACGGCTAATTCAATATAAATAACAACGAAATGCTCTACACGAAAATTATAAGTATTAAATTAAATATTATTTATTTAAGTATTATATTTTATACTAAAACATATTTAATGTTGAACACATATAATATGCGTGTGATAAACAATTTTTTGCAATAATCATTTGAATACCTATGTTCTTTATTCTATATTACCTCATATATTTTTTTTACCTCTCTCCCTTATTTGTTTAAACAATATCAACTTTTATTTTCAAATAGCAACCTTAAAATTATAAATTCTTAAAGAATATATTTTTATAAGAATTTTCACATTTTGATTTTTTTTTTAAATCCGATGAATATTACTCAAGTAATACTATGCATTCAAATTTAAGATGCGACGGAGTGGTAAAGCACATATTAGCAATTAAAAGATGTGGATAATGACATACCTACTATACAGTACTTCTTCACTCCGCCACGTCATAATTTGAATGCCTATTACTCGGGTAATATTATTTTATCAGATTTATAAAATATAAACATGAAAATTCTTTAAAAAAATATATTCTTTAAAAATGTATTATTTAAATCATATAGGTTGCCATTTTAAAATCGAAAGTTTATACAATTTTAACTAATAAGGGAGATGGCCCTGCATGATTAAAAAATCACTGCAAGTATATGTTTGAAGGAAACAAATGAAAAAAATTTAAAATATATATATTTAAATGTTACAAAATATTGAATCAACTATACTTTTAGAAACGTAAACCAAATAATCTAAACAAATTGCGATATGTTACTAGTAAATCAAGACAAACCGAAATTATAGACTTATTAAATAATCCATAATACCAAGAATAGAAAATAAAATGTATTATATATAAATGCATTTGTCATAAAAATGATATAAATTATTATATTCTAGGTTTATTTTTCCATAATGAAACGAAAATTGTTTATATATATATATATATATCATTTATGATATGTATTGATATGAGAGATGGGCATACGAATGATATGTTTGAATGGGAGGACGGTAAATTAACATAAATGCATTACGTCAGGGAATTCTGGCAGGAACTCGCATATTTCAAGATCGTTTCTACGAGAAATAATATCGTGATTAATAGAATTTGAGGTTAAGGTTAATTATTTTAGTGCAATCGGATAAAATATAATACGAATTAATCTGAACGAAATCGGTTACATCAATGATTGCACATTTAGAGATGTGTAAGTATAATCATTTTTAATAATAATTGTATCAATCAATTCTCAAGTTTAAACGCAGTATAAATTTTATTCTACAATCAAAACCATTTAAATTTTGTATTATAATCAAATGTAGAGATTCTCATTTAATTGTCAATAATATACTATTAAAATCTAAATAATAATCAATTTTATAAAACTAATATCATGAATAATTATTTGATTTTATTGAACATAATAGTTTCGCACGAAAGATTTTCATCTATTATCGAACAACATTATTTTATTTTATTTTATTATTTTTATTTTGTTATTTCATGTTATCCAATATTAATTTAAATCATGTATATTACAATCTTTCAGAAGTAAACGTTTTACTACACTGAATGAAAGATGACAGACAATACCCATAGAAAGAAAAATTATCCCTCCAGAGAATAATATTTAAAAAAAAAATCATTTGTTATGGTAAATGCATTATATATTACTCATACATCAATATGTGTGTGCGTGTGTGTGTGGGGGGGGGGGAGAGGTGATATCTTATAATCGTATACATTTTTAGCGATAATTGTTTTAAACCAACATAAAAATCTGAAAAAGTGTATAAACTGGTAATAGAATAATTGTTCACATAATATAAGTTGAATAATTATTAAAAAAATGTTAATAACAATCACTTATATTAAAATTAACCTCAATAATAAATAGTATATATTTTTCATAAGAATTGGCTAATATATATTTTAGAAACCATTAGGTAATAAAAAATAAATATATAATAAAAAAATACAATCTATCAGATCTACTACAATTTTAGCACAATGACTATTATTAGGTATACAATATAAAAATTATATATTATTAAATAGTATAAAGGCAAGTTCACCATATTTTTAAAATTAAAATACTGGATAACAAAAAAAAAGTTGTCATTTGTGTACATTTTATCCCCCTAAAATTAAGTGATTGCTTTCAAAAGACGAAAAATAGCAAAAAAATCATAAAATTCAGGACATTAACGAAACCCTGCTTTCCAAAACGGGATGAAACAAATCCCATTTAAAATTTGTCAGGACAATGAAATGCAATACTGAAAAACTGAACAATCCTGTAAAATACTGAACGTATAGTCACAGTATACTAAAAGATCAAATAAATAAAAATAAAATGTAAATATAACAATAGCAATATAACAATAAGTTGTAAAATATAAAATAATTTTATGTGTTACCAAAATTATAATAAATCTCTTAATAAATATAGGATTTTTATATTTATAGACCTATGTTGTTTTTTAAAAGTTTTGTCCAGAAATTCTTTAAACTAATTTTCCATGAGACTTTTTTTTGAGAAATATTTTTTTCGAAATTTCCAGATTATTCGAATACGTATATACATTATAACTTGGTACTGTGAAATACCAATCAAAACTTGCATATTATGAAAAACTATTTGTGTAATTACATTAAATTACATCTAAAATATGGGATAAAAAAATGAATAACAGTCGTGTCAAGTATTTGAGTAAATATATTTAAATATTTAAATACTTTTATAGTATTTAGAATACTTTTTAAATATATTTTAATCAAAGTATTTTAAATACTATTCGATAGGTATTTTTACTAAAGTTACGAATACGTTTATTTAAATAATTTTGAATACAATTTCTTACAATAAGTTTTAATTTTAATAAATTTCATTCAATCAAAATGAATTATTAAGTATGTTTGTCCAGTGTAATTATAAATTTAAATTATCATTTAATTTAATATTATTTTACAATATGATGAATTGACGGATGGGGTTACGAGATTTATGTATAATATACAGGTAATAAAGTCGATATAAATCGCATCCGCCGCGCGTGGATAATAATAATCGCCCGTGTGAAATATGTCTTAAAATAATAATTGCAATACCCATCGTCGGAAATACGAAGAAACATCTAGACTTAATTGACACGAATTTGTTTCGTCTTATAAAACTTTTATTATGAGGTATATATTATATTATAAAAGAATATTTAATAATAAATAATATAAATTATATTAAATAACACTATGCGTAACACGGTATCGTAAATATATGAAAAAAGGTTGGTAAAATCAATTATTATTAATTTTCAAACTATTATAAAAACTAAAATTTAAATTCTTGTAATAATTTTAATATTTATTATATTATTACATCAAATAATTCAAAATTTATATTTAAGTGATATAGAAATATTAAGACCTATAAAAAAAATATAATTTAAATAATACCACTGTTTTGAAAATAAATTTAAAGCCGTACAAATGCATAAAAGTATTTGTATTTGTTCTTAAATACTTTTTATGTCAATGTATTTGTATCTCTATTTAAATACAATTTTAAAAGTATTTTTCACAAGACTGAGGAATAATAATAATAATAATAATAAATTAAGAATTTAATCATAAATTTATAAAATCGAGATATAAATACATCTAACTGATTTCGATATTCTTAGACAAATTTTGTATTTTTTGGGAGCTGTATTGTTTACAATATACTTTTCATTTAAAATAAAATTATTTAATACATACGTACATATATTTAGTTTTATCAGGTAATATAGATAAACATGTAGTATGTTACAATGTTGTGTACGTTTTAAACCTTTATACAGATATATAATTATTACGAAATTTCATGCACATTTTGTATTGTAATATACTTTATAATAAAGATAATATATGTTTGTATTTTAGTCTTATCTATTGTTTTGTATGATATCAGTTTTATTGCCAAATAGAAGAACCCTACATTTAGATTCAAGATAATATAAAAGATATTAAATTACACGAGGTAAAACTAGTTGAGTTAACTGTAATAAACATTATATACCTACACCATAACGTTGTTACCTATATCAAAACCCAACATAAATAGTAGACGACAAAAAGTTTTTAATATTGTTCAAATATTATTTATTATTCTTGTGTGTTTAAAAATTTTAATGCTGGACAGAATGAAAATATTGTTGGTTTTTTATCTATATATTTTCATTTAAGATAGCTCATTTATGAAAGAATGCACATCGACATTTCCAAGAAGAATTTTTATATGCTGCATGATTCAAAATTGAATGCAAAAAGTAATTCAAATAACAAGAGCTAAATATCTCCATTCTTCTTATTTTTCTTCTTCGTTTTGCGACTTAACGATTTGAGGTAGCCACTCTAGTCCTCAATTTCCACTGAACTCCTCTGCGTTTTTTTTTTATTTCTTATTAATTAAACAACTTCAATCTTCATTATCACTCTTCAGTATTCATCACATCAAACCATCTCTTTTTTCATCAACGTGAACTCTTGAATTTTCAATTTTATATAAACAATTCCTTTTAGTGAACTTCAGTTATTTTGAATTTAAAATTTGTTTATTAAATAATATTTTCTCGATAATAAAAAAACTCCTCTAAAAAATGATTTTATTTTTTTTGAAACTGTATAAAATTATATGAAATAAACAATACAAGAAAGTATACAATAATTTTGGGTATTGTCATCAGTTTTTTATAAAACGGGTAAATTAAGGATCAAAATAAGGTATTTAGATATTTATCATTTTCATTCTGAAATAATCCGATAGCAATAGTAATATAAATTATTAATTAAATCCTATTACAAAATAATTTTATTACAATAATTATTATTACTATATCACTATTATTATACAATTATATGAATGAATATAAATGAATGATATTTTCCACATCTATTAGTATTTTAAGCTGAAATTTATTATTGTTTTGACTTAATTCCTTATATCAAAATAAAGTGTATAAAGCTATTTTTCTATTAGTTATCCCTTATTGGATATTTGTATCTTTTGAAATATTATGTGAAATATAAGTACTATTTCATGCTAAAAAGATGTGCAAAAATGTTTTAAATATATTTATGATATTTATGGAAAAATGTATTTTATTGAAAATTAAAACTCAGTTGATAAATTAATACGTAATTATACAAATTTCTTGTACAAGATACGGACTTTAAAAACTAACCCTACTAAACAATTTGATATAACCTATTGTAATAACAATTTCAATAATATTTTGAACATTAAATTGAAAATACATTATATATTGTGAGTGCAAAAAAATTTTTTATCTCTGAGTTTTTATATATTTAAGAGAGCATTTTTAAATTTATTTTATTGTACCTTAATATTGATAAAGTACATTCTTATTCTTGTTTAGTTTATTTTATAATGACGCAAATTAGTTAATTTAAATTTATAAATAAAGTCCATACAAAAATGTATAATTTAGTATAAAAAAGTAGTTTTACAAAATATTTGTGTTTTAGAATCTTTTTGTTCTGAAAACCCGAACTGCATTTTGTATAATCAATATTTATTGTATTAATATATATTGTACTGGTATTTTTACGATGGTAAGTTCAAACCATAATTTATATTCAATTGAATTTACACCTGTTTTGTTGTACTTATCCATATTCTACTCGTATATAGTCGTATAACTGGAATACAATTAAAAACTCTGTATCTGTAGATACATGTACCATGTACGAATGTATATAAGTCTGGTGTATACATTTTGATTCGTACAATTTTTATTATTTATGTTGCACAAGATTGAAAATATTGGAGTCGTATGTATGAGGAGGGAGTTTGTGGATGGATATCTCTTTGATTATGTTATCAAACAACTCAACTTGTAAATGTTATTTACAAAAACCAAAATAATATTTTTATCTCATGATTGCAACATGAACGATTAAATTTTATAGAGATTTCTAACTTGTTTATTTTTTATTTTATTATATTTTAAATCAATAACACATTTTCAGAAGTACTTATGGTCACGAAACTTCAGACTACTATCATATTATTATAAAGTTAAAATTTTATAGTCGTTGATAATTCATGATATTTTGAGTAGACCTTGATTTATTTATAAACACGTAGCCCTACAAATATACAAAGTCGAAATGTAGAATCGTTGATATTTTTTTTTTCAATTAATTCAAAATATCCATAAAAGACTATGTTTAAAAACTCTTTTCTTAATTTTACTTAATATCATATAATGAACCTGAGACAAATTGTATATTTGTGTAATATAATATAATATAAAAATCCATAAATAGGGTAAACGAATGAAAACACAATATCGCTGAACAATAACACTAATATTTTGGTTTTCTACATAAAATATATAGTTATATATTACAGAATTATTAAATTAGTAATTATTATTTCCAATTATTACTAAATATATCTTTACCTTTATATATTTAACAAATATTTTATGAAATTTGTTTTTTTATTAGAAAACTATATATTTATGAGCACATAAATAGGTATGAATGAAAAGGGTATAAAATAAAAAATTTTTTGCAAAAAAGCCAATAAAAAAATCCTGGCTATGCGCCCGACTTGAATCAAGTTGTTATTTTAAAATTCATAAATTTTTAACGAAAATGAAAACAATAAACATGTATCCAAATAACATCCGTTTCAATTATATACAATTCATTGTAATCTCATCTTTGAATGCTATATTATTAAATTTCATGTGACAGCCTATCGATGTAATGTTATTACTCTTTAAATTTAATATTAAAAAGAGTATATTTTGTGAATATATAAATAATATAGTGTAAAATGAGTATTACGGTGTTCAGAACGTCAAAATAAATTTATTTCATAAATTGAATTACTAACTCATATTTAAAAATGTATGAAGTCATGGGTGATAGCATAATTAAGTTCTGATGCTTCTGGTTCTAAGTTTTTTTTTCTTTTTTCACTATAAATTTGTATAAAAATGTAATAAAATTTACGTATATTATATGCAGTAACAAAAATATATATGTGGGAGAGAGCATTGGTATTGATTAAACCCGTACTTCCTTTCATCGCGGTAATGTTTACAAATTGTATTTAAATATTTTAGTAGAAATTTATCTATTTGAAATTATTATTTTACCTATTTCTTTAATAAAAAAATAAACATAAATAGGTACGCTTATTAATAAACTATAAGTATATTTTCTGACTTTTCTTTAAAATATTTAAATAATTGTTATTAGATTTATTTTGAAAACATTATATAGGTATATAAAAGGTGTTATTTTATCGTATAAATTAACACATTTTTTATTAACCTTTTCTTAGTCCTCTGATATTGAACCATTTTTAAATGTTAATTTTTATGTAAATAATTTTAAATTATTATATGACAACTAAATAATGTAACTGTTCGGGTTATTTAAGTTTTTACATCAAGACTAACATATACTATGACTATAGTTTTGTATCTTTTAACTGCACTTTAAAATACTCAAATTGACTTGATATTTCTTTGAAACATTTTACAGATGACCTTTTATCAAGTAAATTTATAATATTTAGTATAGTGGTACCCAAACTATAGTTTTATGGTATAGCAGAATTTAAAATCCAAAATTATCACATACCTCCAAACATGAAAACGTTATATTTATGATTAAAGAACTAAAAAAAAAAAATTGTATTTATTCCCAAGAGCGTGGTTTATTTCCCAGTTTTTTTGTGTACACTATAAATTTTGACAATTAAATTAACAAACGAACCCTGAGTAAGAGATATCTATTCATTTTATTTGGTAAAAGTAAATTAATAATGTCCATTTATTCTTTAGTACAGGTATCCGTAGTCTGTGTGTATATCGGAGTTGTGCTAAAAGTATTGTTTCTATCTATTTCTATTTTTCCATCTGAATGTATACCCTAAGGTAACATATATGGAACTTCATCTAACTTTTTGGGGATTTTAAATAAAGATGTGAAGCTCTTTTGTGCCACTTTACCCCACAGGGTTTTACTTTTTAAATAGAACAAAAAAATTTTTTTCTCAAGATTGTGATTTATTTCCAGTTTTTGTGTGTATCCTATAAATTTTGATAATGACATTTACGAACGAATCCTGTGTGAGAGATGGTACACATAACTCGTCTTATTGGTCACCACGAAGGTGACTTTCAATATTAAGTGTCTTATACATTGTGCCATCATAATCGTATTTACTCCGTTTTGTGCCTATGAGAAATTCGCTTTCAGAGCCAATGACGCCAAACTATTACAACTCTATTTCTCCGTTTGCATCATGCACAAATGATTTACATAAAACAGTATAAAGCTGCAAATTTATTTTATTTTCATGGTATAGAGAATAATGATGAAGTTTGAAACTTAATCTTACCGTATTTATGACAGCATAAAATCGCGAGTAGGATTGACTTGGCGCTAGTAATACAAACGAGGGAGAGAAGTTTTTTTGTTGCATATTATTCGTCGCATATTGCTTGAAAGTTCATCTTACATTATTAAAAACTAACCCATTAACGATTTTTTTCTAAAATATAAAATATTAAAAAATATGTGTCTATAATATTTATATATTATATAATATTTTAATTTATTCTAAAATGCATTAATTTTTATTTTATTTATATTTTTATATATTAATTATAAAGAGTTAATGTTATGATTTAAAATTATATTTCTAAAATTGCTTCTAATATTAATTAATATATAAATAAAATATTTCTAAAATATTATATGGAGTTTTTTTAGTTATTCAGAAAATGTAGGTAAGTATACATTTACACATCGATATTGGAATTTTAAATGTATGAAAACCTCCAGTAGAAATTCTTGATTCCAATGACTACTTAGTTGGGTACTTGAGTATGAGTGCACAGAAAATAATAGTGATACTCATAATGAAGATTGAAATACGAACACATTGAGTAATTGATAAACGTACGATATACGAAAAATTGTTTTAATCAATGACGAACATGAATATTAAGATGAAAATAGTATATTAGATAAGTTATTATGGGCTTAATGCAATTTAATCGAATTTGTACACTAGATAAATAAAAATTGCCTTAATATTATCTAAAACTAGTGTCACCTGAATAAGTATTATTAAAATTTAAATTAGTTAAATATAAATAAAGAATTGAGCATAGAAAAATTGGATGGAAAATGTTTTAGATTCGTATAATTAACTTCCTACATTATACAATTATTTATTTATTATACTTATAAATTAAGTTATTATAAAATAAGCTTAGTCGTTATTCTTGAATAGTACTCGTGTTTAAATATTACAATATTGTAATAAATACTAAAATTTAAGAAGGAAAACTTTTACATTCTTATAATCTATCTTTCAATTCCTATTTCCAGTAGTCAGTAACACCCACCTACCCATAAATAATGTGTTGCAACTGCTACACTTAAAATATAATTTTGGCGTCACTGATTCTGGTATTTTAAATTTAACATTTGTCCACGGCCATCTAAAATTAACTTTTTTCAAATGAATATAATACGTTTTAAGTTTAGGCTGGATTATCTGAAAAAATGACTAAATGACTAAATGCATAAATGTACACATATATAAATAAAATTATTTATGCCCACACCATAATATCATTTTAAATACACTCTTGCATAGTATTTAAGTTATATTTGTGCAATATATGTCTAACTTTTGTATTAAAGAATTATAATTTATTGCTTAATTCAAATTTGAATTATTAACGAATACACATAACAAAATGTACACAGGACGTATTATCGCAATGATAATCAAAATCAAACTAAACTCCATTTTAATAGCCAGACATCATGAATAAGGTGAATTAAATGTAGTCACAACAAAAATATGGAATATGCACAATATAATATTTTACTCGTAATACACTATTTTGATTATTAAATGTCAAATTTTTAAAATAACAAAATACCTTAAGTGATATCAGTAGTTACTCATGCTATTGAGTACCGAAGCACGTGCACCACTAATAATTTTGAAAAATACAAAATATAAAGCATATTATTACTATTTATTGACCATAATGACATTAAGTATATATATACGTTGCTTAATATGTACACTTATAGGTACACTAGGTATACACTTATTATTCTACTTTTTTTCTATGCGTTCTACATTCAGACTGAGTATAGTGCATAAGGGTATTATTCAAATATAAAATTAAATAAAAATGATTTAAACGAAATTTAGTTTGATTTTTCCTCAGTTTTCTCACAAAACTTCATTTTTCATCGTTATCATTGCAGCAAAAAGTCGCGATTAAAAATGAAGGAAGGTCAAAACAAAAACTGTGGAAAAAGTGTGGAAATACACAGGTAGAATAGGTAATAAAATGAGTTTTATTATGGAATTTCCAAAACGATATATTGAATCTGTGATTGTGATGTAACTAATAAGAAATTTGTTTTACGACGAAACTAGCAGGTAAAATATGTACAATATTGGTTTTGCTTTATTTGATTCAGCTATAGACTATTGTACAATATTTTATAAATGAAAACTACCAACTATTTTACTCACGATATAATCACTGCGTGATTTATATTTTTATATTTATATTAATATATAATATGTATCTAATTGCCATTTTAAATTTTTAATATTTCTTTGCGTGTGTATCTCATTAGTATTACGAATAATACTATAATTATAATGTATAAAATAATAAATTGCCATTGATAAATAAATTCTATTATAATATTCTATAATGAATAATAAATTATCTATAGAAGAAAAATACCAAAATAAAATAAGTTACAGGACCAGTTTTAGAAAAATATAATGTTAAAAAAAAATTATTAATTTTTCAATTCTACCATATTAACATTAATGAATATAATTTACTAGGTACTATTATAAATTATAAAAATTATAGTTTAATTTAAAGTAGTAAAAGAGAAACAATTAATTGTATAGGTTTACAATATTATATAAAGCACTACTAATTTTTATGTAATATAATTTTATCTACTTGCATAATTTTCTCAATTAGTATATTGACTTCAAAATTAATTATTATAAAATAATCGATTATTCACAATTAATTTATTGATTTATATTATATATTCTTTCATATCATAGTTTATATGAAATTGATTGGTATATGCGGAAATACGAGGCATATGTGTGGTTAGAGAACCCGGAGTTCTACTTGATACAAGAATAATAAAATTATTCCCCCAAATATTTAATGGATTTCCGCTTATAATTCTGGACAAATGTGAATATTTTCTAAGTATTGTTTATTATTACGACCAATTTTCATTTAACTTAAAATAATAAGAATGCTCCATTATATGATTATTATTATTAAGAAACTATAATATTATTTAGTTATATCCATCTTACTTTTTATTTGCTAGATTCATTTTTTTTTTTAAATAAAACCATATTTCTGACATACAAATCAAATATTTAACGAACAGATTATTATTTATTACAATTTAAAATTGAAAAACATGGAGATTTAATAAATTATTTTTCAATTTAAACCGCACCTCATATCTAAATTTTAAATTCTATTAAATAATAAATAATTGGTTCAGTATTCGATTTTAATATATAAAAGTTTCCAAATTAAATGTATAAACTTTTTCTTCAAAATTAAAAATCTAAGAGATAGAAATAGAAATAGAAAATAATTAAATGTTTTCATAAAATGAACTATTATAAAATATCAATTTATCATTAAAATAAACATTCATAAACACAAAAAAAAAAGATGAATTAATGATGTGAACACGCCAAATAAATTTCTCAGTATAATAGCAATATATTATATAGATTATATAGTTAGAATGTAATTGGTATATAAATAACAAGGAAGATTTGTTTTATTTTTGATTTATTTTGTTTGCATTTTAAATATATTATTACAAATTATTAAGTAAAATAAAATAATTAACAACTTTATATAATTTTATATTCCAAACTCTAATATGCTCATTGCTCAGATATACAACTTCACATATTATAAGAGACAAATATGGTTCTGAATAGCTACGATAAGCATAGCTACCAAATTATTGGACGGTTTTGGTAATTATAACCAGCTTGCACCAGATAACAGACGCCATCAGCGAAAAACATATCGTTGAATACCTCTTTTACTACCAGGGAGTCAAACAGGAACTTTATGTGCTGAAATACGCGTTTTGACCATTTGACTACAGTTGGTCCCCAATAATGTTAACCAATAATAAATACTAAAATTATTATAAATGCCTTAGAATAGTAAAAAAGTAAAAATTTAAAAAGTTTATTTGACACGAATACTAAATTATAATTTCAATGCTTATCAACAGTGTTTAAAAATATAAATACATTTAGGATTGATTAAAATACATTGTTTAGTTTAAAATATGAATACATTCAACAATAATCTAGTAGATATACATAAATTTAAATTTACTGAAAGTTTCTACTACAATACCATTCCCTTTACTGGTGTCCGAATCCGTTGAATATCCTAACTTTCAGAATATGAAAACATGCATATTGTTAATTAAATGTAAAATATATGGACAATTTGTTTATACTATATCGGTTGACATATTTCCAGGACAGTGTTTTTGCTGAATATAATATGCTTATATATGTATTTCTATGCGATTGTAGTATTTTACTTTTTCGTGAATTTATATGCTTTTCGAGTAAAAGTAATATATAAAAATCAAATACTTTAGGGGTTTCTTTCATACAAAATTATAATTTAATTTAAATTACCAGTATAAACACTAAATCACATGAACACGACATAAATAACCGTATAGGTACCATTTTTTGACAAAATACAAAAAAGATAATATTATTTAACCGGTACCTATAAAACTACACTCATAAAATATTATCTTTGATCAACAAAACAACAACGGCAGTATTTTTATTAAAATTGTGAAAACCTATTATTTATGCATTCGGCCACGTTTATTTAAATATATTTAAATTTCAGTTAAAATATAGAAAATATTTCGAACATTCGGTATCTAAATAATAGTATTGTACTAAAAAATAAATAAAAATAAAAATACGAACAATACAATAATCAAATATTAAAATATAAAAATATAAAATATATACCTATGTAAAATATGCAGAACTAGATAAACAAAAATTCATTGGCAGTAATCGTTGGTGGAAAATTGATTATCTGAATGAAATAACTCATTATATCGGTATAAATTTTGTGGGCTATTTTGACAAAATTTTTATTTTGCAAAATTTTATTCTATTCTTTTTACAATTATTCAGGAGAGCTTATTTCAATTTTGAATGTTTGTATGACATTTTTACTTATCTTATTTAAATATAATTGACAATAAATTTCAAATAGAGTTCCGTTTGTTTGAACTGTGTCAATTATTATAGTTAGATTGTATAACCACTAAATGATTTGTTTACAATATAAAAAAAACAATTTATTTAAAAAAATATGTAGATAGAATCTTTCTATTGGTAACACGCTAACACGTAATCTATATGGAACCATGTTATAGTCTTATGCGTAGGCATTTTTTTGAATTGATTATTTCATACTTACGACATTCTTGGCTCTAATGCAAATAAAAATTTACTGAATTTTCATTATGTATAAATTTTATTATTTTATTTTATTATATTTTTTAACCTATATATTTTATGTAAATCGTTCAATTTAGAGACTTAATTTTGAAAAATTACTATTGAAACTTTCTCATACAAATCCCGTGATGTATGGAAATTATCACTGATTTTCTTTCCAATTATTGTCCGTTCAATAATTCTTCTGAATGTAGAATGCAATTTTAAAATGATTGCTTATGTGCAAAAAAAAAATATGTTTATATTTTGAATTTTTGAAAAATAATTTTTAAATTGGTTTACAATATCACCTTGATAATACTTTGAATTTCATATTTTACCTTTTAATAATAATATATAATTGATTTTACATTTATAATATTATCACTATCAATAATATATACGTTTTAGATATTTACACAGTATAATAAAATAAATGATTACCACTTGTTGGGGGAAGTAGGGCTAGAGATAAATATTTTACGGAACCCGAGACGAAAGATTATAATGATAAACTTAATTAATTAAAATAATAATTAAATTATTACGGAAAGAGAGAAAAAATATATATTCTCATTATACAGGGATAGCCACAAGAATTAAATAATATAAATACATGTTCAGATAGCAAATGGCATATATAAACATTGTGAAAATGTGTTTTAAACAAATTATAGTATCACGTGTTCAAAATATTTTATAAACAAATATTGTAAATTTTATATTCCTAACATGTGTTGATAATATGTTCATTACGATATTTAAAATAACATGATTTTAATATATAGTGACATTATTTCTTAAAAAACCATTAAACAAAAAAAAATGTAGGCTCAATTGATAGATGCATAATTAAAAACAAATAATAAATATATAGTAAATAAAAAAAATGGTGGTACTTAAATTTGTCTACAACCATTCTTTGAGGTGCTAAAGCTCGAATAACAATGACGCGTGACGTCACAAGATCACACGATGCGGCAATGGCCTATGCTTTTATACAGGAATCACTGGTTTAAGTTATTTATTTATATTTTTTAGTAAATTCGAGGAAAAATAAAACCTAAGCAATTTTCGTAAGTCCGAGTATTTAGATAAAATTTGGTGTACGATTTATCGTGTAATAATAAATATAAGAAATAAGAAATAACTATTCCCACATAGCATAAATTATACATTATATACATACACAAAATAACTATACATTATCTTATCAAGGAATAAGCTTGTATGGATATCCATTGGATATGTCGAATAGTCATTCAATAGCTTATCTATAAAGGAACCTTTATGGATATTTATTGGTTATATTATCAAATAACTATATAATATTAATACAGATTAATAATCATTTGTTGATAATGACCATCCAGAAAAAAAACTTATCATAGACAAATTATGTAAGTAATATAATTCTCACAGCACAATTATTATTCATTAGATAACCATTAGATGTGTGAAATACTTATACAATTTCATATTTCTATCGTGTGGCCTTTGATTGAAATAGGATTTTCAAGAGAGTTAGGAAACACTGATCAATCTAAACACATTTTCGGAAAATATTAAAATTTTTTACACAATTTTCAATAAAAACTCAGACTTTTACTAATAAATTGTAAATATTAATGAATGTTCACAAGTTTTACTGCACAAGCTATTACGCACCGGAAAGTTAAATTGAAAATAATTATGAGAAAAAATAATAATCACACTGTTCATGACTTAAAAGTTACAACTATTTTGGCTATCGGTGGCTGCCCGTTATCGACCATGTTTATATACACCGACATCCTAAACAGATTTAACTTGGTTAGCGAAGCGCACCCGGTCACATGTAGTCATTTAGGATAGACATTTCTTTGAGACCAGATTTTAGAATTGGAGCTATTAACTGGTATTTTAATCTTTCAGGAATTGATATATTATATTCATTGATTTATTTTTAGTCAAAACGAGGATTTCTTGTACAACTTACATGCGAATAAAATTCGGTTGATATTCGTCCGTCAAAAATGAAAACTAATTTTGGATGAAAATAATATAGTATTTAAATTGATTAATTGAAAATGGTAGTAACCGGCTCCAGCAGAAAGCGAACAATTTTGAGAACCAGTAACCGGTATTAAGCTGGTTTTTAGATACATATATATTAATAAAACGGTTTTTGAGTATTTAAAAAATAAATGGTTACCACTTCTAGGCTAAAAATCGCTTTCTAATTTTTATGGTAACCGCTTCTCAATTTAAAATAACATCCTAATTTTTAGTATAACCGCTTCTTTATTTCAAACCACTTCCTACTTCTCATAACCAGTTACCGGTTTTAAGCTGTTCATAAATTTTTAAAACAGTTTGTTATAATTTAAATAAGCTTTTGACAAACCTTTATAATATTTATGACTATTGGCGCATTGTCAAACTTTTTAGTCTCTGTTTTTCGTTCCCAGAATATTTGTTAAATTTTTTAAATTATTTAAAAAATAAATCCTATGGTAAAGTAAGCTTCGTCGCAATCGTAAAAACACAGTTAAAAATAATTTATAATAATTGTAAAATGATGGTCGTAAATAACGATATTTTAACAATCGTCCCGGTATGTAAACCTAATATAATAACATTAATAATGTCCATGTTTTTAACAATCGCCAATAAGTCGATCTGCTGATTACTCAATATACTTCAACTTCAGGTTTAGTATACAGAATAGCATAATTAGACAATTGATGGGAAGCAGAAAACAATAACAATAAATAACATTGAAGACTATTTTTAAATTTTTTGTTACCCATCTTAAATTTAGTTTTATTACACCAGCCATAAACAGTTTTATTAGTAACGACTGACAATCCAATATATATGTATATATATATATATAAATAGATATGTATCTATTAAATAAATGTCATATAATACAATAATATGTATAAGATATTATAAAATAAATATTAAATTTTTATAAATCAAAATTATGAAGGCATGATAAACAAAACAAATAATATTAATTATATAATAATGTATAAATAATAATTTTTTTTTTTTGCACATTAGAAAAGAGATAGCGGTTTCTTATTGTTACTTTCAACATGGATTATTGATTCAATTTGGTTGCAATTATCGGTAATAACATAAAATGATTACCGATAAATTTAAAACCACAAAATATAATTTTTGGTTACCGGTTACCTTATAGGTGAGACTCAATAACAGAAATCGAGCTAGAAAGAGGGAGGTAGAAGTAATCAGAAGAAAAGAATTATTAATGGAATATAGAGCAAATATATGCTCAACATTAGAACTAATAAAAATAGTGAGGCACGAGATTCCAAATCACTGATTTGGTCGCAATACAGGCAAGAGAGTGAGAACTGTTATTAGGGTTTCTGTCAAGTCTAAAAATTTTAAAATAATCCAAACTAAGCTAACCATCGGAAATATCGACAGATATCTAGGTTTTAGTTAAAATGATGATGGAAGGAGAGAGAAACATAGGAACCCAGTATTTCAAATTAATAAGCTTACTTCTTAGACCATGCACATTGTGGTAGTATATTTTTTATTTTTGTTAAACTATTATTAAGTAGGTGAATGTAATCAAGTATTATACCAGAATGTAGAGTAACAATTAATAGAAGTGGACGAAAATGACAAAAAAGGGCATAAAGAGACAGTGGTTAAAGATGTATGTTTGTGCTGTGCAGAAATGAAAGGGTCAGTTAAGAGATTTAGTTTTTTGTCGCGCAAGTGGAAAATCAAGTTGGATCACTAGAGTCTTGACTTACTTTACATAATATACAAAACACCATTCCTGTACCTTATTATAATGCCATGTTTTCCTTGCTTTATGCGATTGTCAAATTCTTCGAACACGTGACTAATTTATTGATACTCGAGAAGGGTACAATCACGTTAAACGTGTATTGGAAGATGATTACTTCCTGGATCCGCAGATCGTTTGCCAGTTTTAAAGTAAGTAACAAATTTAAGGTCTTCTCTTTTTAAAAAGGTTTCCTTGAACAAGGAATAAATAAAAAAATACCAAGATTGAAAGCCGCAGTTTCAATTCTGATTTCTAAACGTATTTTAAACAATAAATTATAACTCCATTTACATTTTTGAAACAATTTATTTAACCTAAAACTAATGGAAACCTAAAATGATAAAAAATCATCAATTTAAATATTTATATTAGTAATGATTAAAACGATTTTCTCTAAATTCTGGTATCACACCTAATTATATTCCCCGACTTCTACAATCGAATAATTATATTAATAGTAATTTAAAAATATACTACCAAAATGTAATTAGCTTAAGGACTGAACTTATTGATTAGAGATGCTCTGTTCCTTTATTCCTCTCTCATGACATAATAATTTTTACTGAAATCTGGTGATCACCTGATACTTCTGACGCTGAGCTTGGTTTGAATTATTTTACGATTTTTAGACTTGACAGAAACCTTAATAACAGCTCTCACTCTCGTGGCAGTGGTGTCCTTATTGCAGTCAAATCAGTGGTTATCTCATCCCCCACTTTTCTTATTAGCTCTAATGTTAAGCATATATTTACTCTTCTTTCCATTAATCACTCCTCTTTTCTAATTTATTCCATCTACCTGCCTCCTTCTAACTCGATTTCAATCATTGAATCTCACATATCAACTATTGATGAATTTCTCTCATCCCACAAGTCTGACGCGATCCTTCTCTTCGGTGATTACATCATGCCATGTGTCACATGAACCTTTGATGAATTTGGTATTTCTGCATCTGGTGGTCTTACCCCGGCTTTCACTCTTATCATTTACCCCATCTCCTTCCATAACTTTTTCCAATTTAATCATATCGTCAATAGCTCAGGTAATATCTTAAATTTAGTTTTATCTAGTGTAACAGCCCGAACAGGTAGGTACCTACTATTAAGTAGGTATATCATTACATAAAAAAAGATGGTTCATCGCCGAACGCGTGGTATAAAGAACAACGACACGCAAAATAGATGTATAATACAACGCGGGACATCTAACGGACAAAACTCGCCGAAAGGAAACTGTACGCGCGGCGCCAACGACACGCGA
>JAIPRL010005624.1:0-31185 GCA_025469235.1 Pemphigus obesinymphae
TATTATATATGTAATTTAGAAAATACGTAAATAACGCTCGTCCGTACGTACAAAAACGGCGGGAAATCGATCGTCTATATTATTAAAATTCAAAAGACTCGTAAAACGAGTCGTTCGTCCTCAACGTCGTTTGAGAAAAATCATATAGTCGTCTATTCGTTTAAAATAATATGGACTTGTCAGACGAGTCCTTCGTCTCCAATGTGTTAAATGTATATTTCATTATTATCAAAATTATATTTACTATATATATTGTGCAATATGTATGTTTAATAAAACTGCATTAAATTATGATGACTGTGAAATAGGGAATCCATTATATTTTTAAATATAAAAAAATGTGATACTCGTCTGATCTTAATAAAAATTAAATAATTGTTGATCCACAAAATGATAATTGTTAAATCTACATTTTACCTGATTAAACTAAAAAATGTATTATTATGATCTTGAAAAAAATGTATAGCATAAAGATATTGAATGAATTCAGAAAAAAAATACCTTTTAAAACATAGGTATATAATAAATATACGTATAAAAAAAGTTATAAAAATCTATATTTTTAAGGTTTTTCTTGATTATTTATAAAAGAGTTAATGTACCAAAAATGATAAAAATAAAATTAAAAATAATATTGTGTGGTATAATAAATTTTTTACGTAACTATGTAACTATAAAATTTAAGGAAATACAGATAAATAACTAAAAACCGCGCTATTTTCCAAAAATATTAACTTCGACTGGTTTTTTCTTAATTTTACGAAAAACCATTAATTTTCAAACAATTAATAATAAACCTTTTTTATAGTAAATATTTATTACTATAAAAATAGTTCTATATGTTTATGACTTAAATATAAAATTTAAGAAAATACAGGTGAAAATTTAAAATTCATCCCCTTTTGATAAAACTTTATCCCCATTGAGGCACGTGAAGGGGTTGACTAATCAAATTTTAATTTTATCGAAATTATCTTGTCAGTATACCAAAGAAAATTTCGAGCCTATGACACGACATTAATAAATAAGGACCACCCTAATATATATATATATATATATATATATATATATATAATGTAGATGAAATTCTTTGTACCCATCACTAACTATTACTCTACCTTTTTTTTTATCAAATTTATTTACCCCTTTTATCTTTTTCTCGCTTTTTATTTTTATTTTATTCGTTTTTGAAGTATGACTAATGTGACTTCACGAATTTAATTATATTATATAACATATATTTAATAATAAGTTTCCTAATATCCACCGAAGTGGAGAGACGAGGGCGTAAAATGCCAGCAAACTCGGACTTAATTAGTGTTTTTTTCCATTTCCTTTTGATGACCGATGGATAAAAATAATTTTTTTAGTTCTTCTAACAGCCTATTGGCGCCGACAAAATTTTACACATTATCTGAAATATGTCAGTGCCATATGCTGCAATGATCGAAAAAACGATTAAGTGCGCTTAAAAATGTCTAATGAGTTAAGTTTCTTACTAACTCGATGTGTACAGCTTTAGTTATAAAGCACAACCACACGTAAATATATGCCTTATAAGTTGCCACTTTGTGACCTAAATTTGGCTTTACGTGCACGAATCCGCCAAATCTACTGCACATTTCGCCAAAGCTCTTGCGAGTTCTACTCCCTGAGTAGTTCATCAATGATTGGCTGCACAACTATCGGTTTGTACTTAAAATATTTTAAACATCGTCTAACAATTCCTCTGGCAATATTTCCACCGTTTAAAGGCTAATACTTGACACTTGACGTATGCGAGCTAACATCGACTGTGACCCACCGTGCATGGAAATTTCGTGTTCGTTAGAAAAAATTAAACGAGTGAACGGATTGTCGGACGGAAATAATATAGGGTGTTTTTAAAAATTCTCTAGTGTATCAGCCATTTTAAGTTTGCTGCTCACCCTGATGACGTAATTTTCTCCTAAAAATGGTTTAAGATGTAATGATGGACTATTATTTTTTATTGGTATCGACTTCTTTAAACAGTTTAATTGGGGGGGTGTGTGCTGTACCTTCTCGTGGTCCCCCCTGTCTAGTAGTGTTGTAAATACCTGTAAATCTAAATGCGTATGCCTTAAGATATCACTAGTATGCCAACACGAAGTCAAACAGCACAAACCAGGCGGCCGAACGTCGAAAGACCTCCCGGCCTTATTGGTGAAAAAAGCTCTTTTCAGGGCTACCCCTATGACAATCATGCTTTCCATGAGACCCGAAAAAATAAAAACAAAAACAAAAACAAAAAAATAAATAAGAGAACTTCAAAACCAAAAAAATACCAAGACAACAATAAACTAAGTAACACTACATGCAAGACAGGCATAGATAACAATATAAAAATAGTACAAATTAATGTGGAAGGTTTAACTAAATCCAAAGCCGATATAATATACAAGCTTTTCCCTGATGCAGACGTTTTAGCTATTCAAGAGACCCATGTACCAGAAGGTGAAACAAACCGACTACGAATCAACGGTTTCCATATGGTAAACTACATTGGACACAGGAGGCATGGGTTGGCCACCTATATTAACAAGAAGAAGATAACCTCACTTAACGCCATAAATGTTGATGGAAACGAACACTCGCGTGGTATCCGTATAGGTAAATTAACCATATACAATGTATACAATCCCCCATCGTGCAACTGGACGCCATTGGTATTGCCAGTATGCCAGCATCCCTCAATATATGTCGGAGACTTTAACTCTCACAGCACAGAATGGGGATATACGGCTGAAAATGAAGATGGAGAATTACTCTCAAACTGGGCTGCCATAAACCAATTCAAGTTGATTTACGATGCCAAGCAGGGGGGTAAATTTGAATCTGGAAGATGGGGCACGAAAACATCTCGGATTTATGTTTCGTGTCCGAAGATCAAGACGGCCTACCACTTAGTGTAAATCGTGTAATAAAAAACAAATTTCCCAAAAGTCAACACTGCCCAGTAATTGTGTCCGTAGGAATTTGACGACTTTTATTAATTTACGACGATTGACAAACCACCCATGCCAAGATGGAATTTGCGAAAAGCGGATTGGTTTGCTTTTTTAAAATATGTCGAGGAAAACATAAACCGAATAAAACCTGAGACGGATAATTACATAAGATTCGTAAAACTTCTAAAAACAGCGGCTAAAAAATCAATACCTAGAGGACACAGACATAGCTATACTCCCTGCTGGACGAAGGAATGTGATGCTCTACTCAGTGAGTATGAAAAGGATGGGACCGAGGTAAATGCAAACCGCCTAATTGGACTGTTGGGCGAAGAACGAAGGAAGAGATGGTTAGAAGCCATGGATAATTTAGATTTCACCCATTCTAGCAGAGAAAGCTAGTCCCTTCTAAGGAAATTGGGTGCCGCGCAGTCCTCGTATACAGAGAATAAAGTATCGCCGAATGATGTCTCAAACATCCTTTTCAAAACTTCAAACATAAAACCTAAAAAATATGAAAAAACAAAGATTAAGTACGAATACAAAACAATACTTAATAGTTGTGTCGAAAGATCGGAAATCATGCAAGACTTTAACGTTGCAGACATAGAAATGGCCCTGAGCCTTTTAAAGAATGGTAAAGCCGCTGGAGTAGATGGGGTATTACCAGAGTTCATAAAACACATAGGACCAAAGGGTAAATTATGGCTTACCAATCTTTTCTCATACGTCAAAAACACAACTACTCTACCTAAAGTATGGCGTGAAGCAAAAGTGATTGCAATCCTGAAACCCGGTAAATCGGAAAACGATCCAAAAAACTATAGACCTATCTCCCTGTTGTCCGTTGTGTATAAGCTATTTGAAAGGGTCCTCTTGGCGAGGATACAAATGAAAATTGAAGTCACCCTACCTAAAGAACAGGCGGGTTTCAGACAAAATAGAAGTTGCTGTGAACAAGTTCTGTCAATGGTGACACACGTCGAAAATGGGTTTCAAGAAAGAAAAAAATCGGGAGCAGTATTCCTAGATTTGACCTGTGCATACGACACGGTCTGGAAGCGTGGGTTACTCCTGAAGTTAGCAAACATTACCAACTAGAACCAATTTTCTATTGTTAATATACAAACTCCAAAACTCCTACTCGACTTCTTCTGGTTACAGAAAATAATGACATTTTTTTAAAAAACATCATTATAAATATTCAATAGCTTCCTCGCTTAATATAAAATGTCTTTCGAGACAGTAAATGATATACATAACCAGAGAAATGGCAAAATAATTTGAGTTAAACACTGATGGTATACTTAAAAGTACGCTATGCTATACGATCCATTTTTAAGGGGTTCTGTATAGGCAATTCTTAAGAAGTTTTTTAAATAATGAAAAATTAACAATTAAAAATATGGAAATACAAGTCTGATATATGTACCACTTTTTTATTGTAATATAGTCACATTTGTTTAAAAACTACTTGTGGCTTAATAATTACACTAAATAAAAGATGAGAACAGTGGCGGTTATAAGGGGGGGGCGATAGGTGGATCGCCCCCCCCCCTTGGGGTTTGATTTGATTAATATTATTAATATATAAATATATAATTATATATCTACCTATAATCTGTATGTATATTTTATATTATATGTATATAATATAATATATTAAAATTAAAATATTATATACCTAGGTAGGTATTATATAATTTATAAAAATGTTATTGGGTGGGAGAGGGTTGGCTTTATTTTCGCCCCCCCCCCTTGAACATCATGTATAACCACCACTGGATGAGAACTTAAACTAAGACCGAGTTTAGAGTTTTTGTTTGATAAAAATCATCTAAAAAACATCCAAAATTTGTGGTTGGAAAACGTCAAGTTTCTAATTTTTCAAATTTTTACAAATTAATTTAACTAAAAATCTTTAGTTTTGTCCAGAATTAATATACTCGTCATATAAATTTTGAGGCTACGATAACTAGGAGAGAACTTGTGCTTAGATAGCAAGAACGTGTTTTGATGTCGTTAAAACGTATGTATTAATGCATGCGTCCTTTTAAAGACATAAATTGAAATTCCTGATGAAGCCGGGTGTTTTGGCTAATGATAATATTATTAATTAAATAATTTATTTTAATATAAATCAACATGGAAATGTAATTATTAAGACGGCGCGACGTTATGTTATTAACTTGCACGAATTGAATTATATTAATCATAAAATAATTTATAAGATAATTAATAATAAATTAACAATTTTTTGGTCATTAAATTTAAGAACGCGTCTGCGATTACGACTAGTCAATATTCGAGTGAAGTTAAATGAAATTATTTAAGTTCAATTACACTCAGATTAAATAAGTATATAAACTTGATTAATTATGCGAGCTCCAGATATACTTCCAATACTTATATTTGTTTTCTTGTTAAACATTATACTTTTGGTTTAAACTAAAAACTTGGTAAAATTTTAAACATTTCTAAATTTATTTATCATATACGTTATAAATAAACAATATACATAATGTAAACTATATATTATAATATACATTTTACAGAACACCTATACATATTATAACAATAATTGAAATAAAATATTGTCAAAACTTAAACAAATAAAAATTGCTTAACAACATTAATAATACATTTTAAAATACTTGTCTTTAATTGGCTATTGGCTATGTTGTAGTACATATAGTTAATATTGTACCAAGGTGAAAAATGATTTCTTTATATGTAAAGAACCTTTATACTTCTTTTCAAAAAACTCGAATAGCATTAAATATACTCTTACTGATAATGGTGGCTTCAATATTAAAGAAACTAATACAATTATTCTATTAATGTTATAATTTATCAAAATTATTATATGATAAAAATGTATATTCCAAAAATTGTGGTTTCGTCATGAAAATAATATAATAATATAATATGATAAATGCTATATATTTTGAATTATATATCCAAGTTATGAATTGATTTATATATTAAATGACAAAGTTTAATATAAATATAACATATAGAAGCATACTTCACATATGTTGGTGATACTTTAATTTTATTTAAATAAATACAAATAGACAAGCAAAAGTTATGACTAAGAATTTAAAGTAAATTTACACTTGAAAGTTGAAACACAAATAGATGATAAACTTAACTTCTTAGACCTTACAATAAATATCTCTAATAATATAAATTTAATTTCAATAAATACAGAAAACCCACTCAAGCAGATACGATAATTGTAAATTATTCTAATCATCCATTTTCACAATAAAATTTCTTATTTTAATTATATCTTATCAAAATGAATATATATATATATATATATTTAATATTATAGGTATATTATTATAATATTATTTAAGTATAATTTATATAAATTATAAAAATGAATTCAATATACTCATAATTTGTGGCATATAAATTAAAAATAATTTTTATAAACTGTACGATCAAAAAAGTTTACAAGAAAACTAAAAATAAATTACATAATCGTATAATCCTTATTAATATATTAAACCTAGTAATAATGTAATCAATTATTGTTCCATGAAATACCATAACTTCTTGTCAGGTAATTTTGCTAATATTTAAAATATCAATAATAGAATTTAAAAAATTGCCTTTTAAACTAATAATAATTCAATTAAAACCATAAATAATAAAACTAAACAATTTACAAATAAATCTTCTATCAATTACGATAATTATGGCGTTTATAAGATTATATGTAACTGCAATGGAAGAATTTTACAATGGAAAAACTGGTAGAAGTTCCAAATTAGATACAAAGACAATATTTCAGAATTAAAATTGAAAAAATCTTCTCCTAAATCTAATTTTGTTAGGCACTAGAATATAATCATAGTATCACTTCAATATCCAATAATTTTAAATAACCAAATATATATATTGGTACGTAAATTCAGTATTCGAAGAATTTCTCATTTATAATGAAGTACAATATAATAATTTCAATAATATTTTAAATATACAAACAGATTTTAAAGATAATAATTATAATTAATAATTTTTTATTGAATATATATAAATAAAATATATTAATATAATATATATATAATATGTATGCATACATTTTTTACTAAATATAATTATTATATTAACCAATGCACACTAGTTGGTTAACGATAAATAATTTTATAACAGCTGTGAGACTTCTAATATAGAGTCAGTCCTCCTTTAATAATTTGTTTCTTATTATTTATATTCTGTTTGTTAATTTTCATATTTTATCATTAATTTTTAATTTGTAACCTGCAGATGACTTATAATAATCGAAACTACTTGTCACCTATAAAACTTTTTTGAATACGTGGGCATATTTTCTTTTTATATATTATTTTTCTATAATAAGTTTGCTCAGGTCAGAAGTCACTTCAGTTTATTTTCCGAGTGTGCGAACTCTTTTTATGGTAAGCCTATTTTAACTTTTAACATTTCACCGGACTATTTTTAAATATATATATTGTATATATTTTAAAATTAATATTCATATCATATATGAAATATATAATGTCATAATGCATATTATATAAGTTAGTTATGACAATGCGTGGAGTATTGATGGGAAGCCAATATTATATTAACACTTTCAAGTTAGTGCGGTATCGTCGCATATTTTGCCAACCCCCAAATGACGCCCCCGAGTACCTATACTATAATTTTTTTTTATTTATATAAATTGTTATTTTATTAAATTATATATTTTATTTTATTTTTTTTAAGTTAATTAATTTTATACATGTATTTATTATTCGACGTTAACTCGGGTGCAATATTCGATTATCTCTGACCAGACGTTGTGTCGACGTAGCACGATCATTGACATAAGCCAGTTAACCTTATTGTCGGACAAACCGAACACGGATATTACGTATGTTGGACAAGGTAAGGATACAGAATAATTTTCAAAGTCATTTTCAATTTGGATTAATGATCACAGTGAAAATTCAACAAATAATGATTATATAATCTATAGATTATAGTTATAACTTATATCCGAAAACAAGAATTTATTTACATAATCTTTGTTGCCAAGTATATATAATTTTTTTTTTCATCTTAAAGTTTGATATGATATTTTAATGTATATTTTTTATGTATTTTATCAATCCAGTGTTTAAACTGTATAGTATTAATTTAATATATAGTATAAACTTTGCTGTTTCCGTATTGATTCATTGATTATTGATTATTATTGATTTGCGAAAATCATTTTAAATGATTTACAGATGTATGTGCCAATACTAAAAATATTATTTTTGTCTAGAACAAAGGTTAAAAAAATATTATAAAATAAAAGAACATTGACTGCCAAAAATTGAAGATAATTTAACAATATTTTATGAATTATGTAGATATAAAATAGTTATTTTTTATTATAATAATTTAAAAATATTTATATATTTTTTCAAAGTAACTTAAAAGAATAACGATATTTGTTCAATAAAAACATGTTTATATAAACATAAAATGCCGAGGCCACAATCAAAATAAAAACTTCAAATTTTGTTACCTTATTGATGACTGCGATTTTATTTTTCATAACTTGTCTCATTTTGTATTATAAATGTCTAAAAAAAAAAAAAAAAATATGAAATCATAAAAGTTAATGGTTATTTACTTAATTTAAAATAACTTTATGAAAAAAAAAAAAAAATGCTACATCACAGATTTGTTTCTCAATTATGTGAGATAAAATTTGATTTAATTTTAATTGTAGCCTTGGTATTTTATGTTTTCATTAAGTATTTTATTTTTAATGCGTAATGTTCTCTTAAGAAATGCAGAACACATGTGAATTATGAATGTATCAAACTCATTGACAGCTTCACGTCTTTTTTTGAGATGTTGCCCAAGTTTAGAAAATTCTTTAAAAAAAATGAGTAATACATGATACTACTACTTGGTCATTAGGTATTTATACATATTTTTTTAATTTACCTACTTATAAATATTAAATATTAATTTTTTCCTAATTTTTGTTTTTGAGTTAAAAATTTTCTGATCGCACATTTCATCTAGTAACTAGTTAGTATTTAAAAAAAATTTTTTTTATAAATGTAAAAGAATCATAACACTGGTAGTTATTCTACAAGGATCTGGATATCTTTATGAATTTTAGTGATAGAATCGATTTTTTTAAATTGAAAACTTACAAGCTTATCATAGCAGTTTAAATCAGCTATAATTTCATCACTATATTTATTATATTTAAGATAAAATTAATCATAGAAAACTATTTTAAATAAAAAAATGTTATTAAAAGAATGTAAAAACCCCAATTAATTAGACTACGTAGTAGCTTTCTCAATATTAATTTTTACATTTTAAATACATACTGCACATTTTCCCATAGTTTCTTTAATATAATATGATTGCATAATTTAATTTTATACATAGATACGATATGATTAACCTTGATTTTATATGTTCCGGTAAGATGAAGCTAATTAGGTATACCTGAAAATTATTTATTTTTATTTTTTGTGGATTTACCTATTCTTCGTACTCCCTCAAATGTCACACCGTCAATTTTTATAATTTTTTATGTGTAAGGACTAAGGAGAGACACAGACAATTGGTGATATGAGAAAGAGTATAAAATGATTTTTTGACGATGTCCAAATATTTAAAAATATAGGTATATTGCTTTTTCCATGACAATATATAAAATCAAATCATAGTGCCTTAAAAATATTTGGACAATTTATAATACTTACGATTCTCATATACATTTTCATTATTGCGAGTGTGTATTGTGAAGTTGTTGTTTTGGTTTCATAGAACTAATCAAAACTAATCAATTGTTTGTTTGAGAAAAATAAATGCTTTCCTTGAAATAAATCGTATTTATTATATTTACCGTTATTTTTCAACGGGTAATATCCGGAATATTAATGCAGTTGAACAACAAGACTTTATCAGACTATTTGTTTTTTTCATTTTTTCCCCCCAATATCACTCAATCAATCGTGCTAAGTTTAATAATATGATTACAGCTTTTATTTTTAATAATATAGATGTATTTGTCAAATGTCACCATATCAACATAAATTTCATACACCGACTCATAATAATATACGCTGTAGTTGGGCGATATTCATTTTTTTTATACACAATTTCAAAATGTCATAAGTATATTCAATATAACTTTGAAAAAATATTTACTAATTAATTCTTAGTTCCTGCAAATAATAAACTCCTTTGAATTATTTTTTACGTAATCATTAGGTACGTGTTAAAATGCCCAACATTTTTTTTTTTTTTTATACACAATTTCAAAATGTCATAAGTATATTCAATACACCTTTAAAAAAATATTTACTAATTGATTCTTAGTTCCTACAAATAATAAACTCCTTTGAATTATTTTTTACGTAATCATTAGGTACGTGTTAAAATGCCCAACATTTTTTTTTTTCACTATGCAATGCCATTTTATACCTTTTTATTATTTAAAAGTACCTATATTTCTACAAGAATATACTATAAAGTATACATATATACACAATAACATATAGAAGTAGATAGTTAAATAATCGCATTCCGATACTATGCAATGTATATGCGAGTGTCGAGTTTATATAAGTATATGTATCACTTATAGTATAAATACGTATACATTACTGCATAATCTTCGATTTTATGATACCTAAATATATATCTATTTAAGTTTACATAAGATATATTATAAATAAAAATTGTAGGTAATAAAGCTACGTCACCTTTTATAAAACCTCTTCAATATGTTCCACACTAGGAAATTTTGTTTTAACTTAAATAAAGTGTAAAAACAAAAAAAAAAAAAACTTATCATTCTATACTTAATATATATAATACCTATATATTACCTACTGGTTATATAATATGATATATATATATATATAAAACTATAAATAGTTATTACTTATATCAGTAATTTTAAACAGTATAAGAGGATAAATGATAATATTATATTGCACGTACCTAGTCAAATATAATATAATATTCATAATTCATATACTAATATGCACTCACATTTACTTATGTATAATAATTTAACGTACTAAAAAATAGTACATTATACTATACAATATAAATGTCATATTATACATTATTATCTATCACATAATATTATATTATGAGCTAAATATTGACGTAAAAATGTAATTATAATCTTAATATATAGAGACACGCTGTGAAATATTTTACGAATCAGATTTTATATGTGAAGTAATTCCGTACAAATTCTGGAAATGATCATGCAAATCCATGCTAATTACGTGTTAAGTGTTAACGAAGATTAAACTTTACCAAAAACCATAAAAAAAAATCCATAACCTATTTGTTAAACATGACTACTATATAATTATACTAATCTAATAAAATCTAAATTAGTGTTTTTTTTTTTTAAATCATCGCCTTTCATTAAAATAAAGATAAATATGTAAATAATTCAACATAATATACAATATATTTTATGATAAATTATTTAAGCCACTCAATTAGTGTTATAACTCATAAGAAGGGGATTCAGAGTTCAAATAATCCTAACACTCCATTTATTGTAAAATTCTATAGGTATTGCACTTAATTTCAATCTTTGAAAAATTATATTGCAATTTATTTATTAGCTGCAGTGTATTAAAAACCCAAACAACTGTCCTGTGCTAAAGATTTTTGAAAAAAAAAAATAGTTATTTATTACCTAATACTGATAAATTTGTAAAGATAAAAAATGAGAAAATTAAAAACAAATTTGGATTAATACTTATTGAGTAACAGTTCAATTTGGAACTACCAGCGATGGATTACCAAACTTACACAATATAGTATTATAATATTGCTTACTAAGTATGTTATATGTTAATTATTTCCAATATTTCTTTTTTTACTTATATTCTATATAAATAGAATTTTAAAAAATTCCATTAAGTAAAATGATTAAAGAATGCATCAAAACCATAAATAATTCAAAATTAATAATTGAAGAAAATAATAAGTTCTCAGTTAAAGTTCAAAATCCACAATTACCAAAATTATATGGTTTACCAAAAATACACAAACCAGGGGATAGTATGAGACCCATAGTATCTAACATTAATGCTCCAACATATAATCTAGCAAAATATTTAATAAAAACATTTTCATCATTCGAAAAATTCGAAAGTATGTCAGTGAAAAACAATATAACATTGATGGAAAAACTGTCGGATATAGAAATAAAAAGAACAATAGATTAATTTAATTTGATGTAATGGCATTATTTCCAAGTATTCCGATCAATATCACAATAAATTTCTTAAAAATTTGGCTAAAAGAATTAAAAATTGAAGACAACAAAATTGATGAATTAATAAATTTAATGAAATTATGCATGAGTCAAAATGTTTTTGAATTCAATGGAAAATTTTATGAACAAACGAAAGAACAGCAATAAGAAATCCACTATCCCCATTCTTAGCCGAGGTTTTTATAAGTAAATTTGAAACAGACACTAAAAAATCATTGAAAGAATTTCCTAAAACATGGATAAGATATGTGGACGATATTTTCGTTATAATAGATAAAGATTTCAACTTAGAAACTTTTCTCGAAAATCTACACTGCCAATATTCTACAATAAAATTCACTTTCGAAGAATAAATAAATGGAAAAGTACCTTTCTTGGACGTTTACATACAAAAGATTTAATGAAAAATTGTAATTCGAAATATATAGAAAAAAAACTCATGCTTATAGATATATCCAAAATAGTTCAAACCATTGTTGGCAACAGAAAGTGGCCGCTTGGAACAACATGGTTCATAGATTGGTGAATATTCCGATGAACAAAAAAGATTTTGAAATGGAAAAAAATAAAATAATAAGCATAGAAAAATTCAACGAATATGATAAAAATATAATTTTAAAGTTAGTTAAAAAACATGAATGGTCAAGAAACATTAGTACCAACATTAGAACCACAAAATTTAACAAATAAAAACTGAGCAACCGTTATTTCCTCTCCACAAATGTTTCACAAAATCTCAAAAATATTGAAAAAATATGATGTTGACATAATAGTTTCATCACGGAATAATAACCTCATAAGTCTACTGGGCAATACAAAAGACAAAATAATTGAAACCGAAAAATCAGGAATTTATCAAATTCAGTGTGAAGATTGCGATAAATGTTATATAGGGCAAACAAGAAGAAACATAGGTATAAGATTTAAAGAGCCCATTAGAAACATGAAAAATCAATAAACAGATAAGTATTCTATAGCAGAACATTTTTTAGAATTTAATCATAATATCAACACAATCATATTATTAAAACAATAGGTCACAAATAATCAAGAATTAAATATAAGTGAAGCCATATAAATATAAATATATTAATATAAAATATGTACACGCGCATACCGGTCAGTCTGTGTTTTGCACTGAAGATGAATTCCGAAATAGGTACTGTATTTGCTTACAATAAAAAGTAAATTTTTGTGGATTTGGGTTTTATTTTATTTTAAATAAATTATACACAAGTACTAATATATATAATTTATATTATTTTATATTTATATTCTATACTAGTTAATACGTAGGTACTTATTGTTCATGCCTGATACCATGGTATTCGGGAACCGCAGTAAAAGGTTGAAAATAAATAATATTTAATATTTCCTTGACTATTAGTGATATGAAATATCTGAAAAGCCCATCAGGAGCACGTGTAGATCATTACTTAACTCGTAAACGTTTTCCCGCGTTATTCCTTGTATTTTAAATTTGATTCCCTCCTATATGCTACAATAAAATCGCAAAAACCGTGAGTAACACAGTGAAGGGATTGTGACATGGATCTTCATGTGCCTATATAATTATCAACCGGTAGAGAACTAAAAAAAATTTTACAGCACGTATTTTCCCAAAAAGTGTTTGTACCTGTGTTTAGGCCTATAGAACAAAATACTAATCGTACTTATCCAGACACCGACTAAATGTCGTTTTGTATATACAATTTACCACCGACCGACCGAAATGCGTATAGTATTGTATGGTGGTTATTATAGTAAGCTCGCGACCAGCAGTGGTTGGATTCGCCACTCAAATACTAGTGAGTTATGTATGGTGATAAAAGCGTTGTGTGTACTGATAACTGAAGAAAAAGGTAACTACCTAAATAATGGCAAAAACAATTGAAAAATACAAATGAAATTATATTTAATCGCCCGTTTGCCATAGACAACTACTATAATAATATAAAAATGTACGGCCCTTTTGGCCCAACAACCCAATAGGTTAGAAATTCGCAAATAAATAGTATAAAACTCACGATTATGAAGCGCAGACTTCTAGCCAGAGCTGTCGCCTAAAATGCTAAATAAATAAAAGACACACGAAATAATGGAAATAATTTACGCACGCATATTATGGTAACGATAAGCAGGTGACGATTTTCAAAATTGCTTGGCTATTAGAGCCGATTTTAACAATAATATATACCTATGAACTATTTACAAATAATATGAGTAAAAACAATCACGGTTATTTGAGCACGCGAACGAAATATCGAAATTAAAATAATTTTGAATAATAGTGGCGATTATCACACACTCAATGTGTAAAATAATACTTATCACATTATTACTCTTGCTGTGATTCGCGCACGCGTTATAATCTATTTCACAATGATAATAAATGATTTTTGGCGATTCGCGAACAAACTGAAATTTATTTTAATATGAGAAAAGACGGTGACACAAGATTACGACCGACAACGGGTGTGGTACACTGTCTGGGTAGGTGTACATAACCAAATTTGATATAAATTAACAGTAGGTAATAATAATTTACTTATATTAATGTGTGTGTCATAGGCTTGTCTACGGGGGAGGCAGGGTGGGCACCGGCCTCCTCAGTGATTTAATTCTTGGCCTCTTGCCTGATAATCTACCATGGTTGAAACTATAATTTTTAAACAGCTAGGTATCAATTTGTTTAATATTTTATTCACGATTATAGATATAATCGTGATAACTAGTTTCAAAATATTCATTATCAATATATTATATAACATAAAATCTGTGATTACCTATATTTTCTGATTGGCTTTCAACATACTATGGTTAATAACGGTAGGCGATTGATAAGAAATTTTATCAAAAGTATCTAGTAATTGTATCAGTATAAAGTTTTCGTCACGACCACGATTGTAACTCGTAAATAATATTTACAACCATGGACCGGTGTTTTTGTGAAGAATGCCGGTTTGTTTTGTTAATAAGCTGCTGCAGCATGTGCCAAATTATTCATAACAGTGATGATGTCATTGAAACTTTTAAAATACTAAAACCAGTTAATAGACGAATGAAATTTTAAAATGAAAATTTTAATTGATTGGATTTTATTATTTGTAGTGTTTTAATAAATTATTTGTTTAACTAAACTGATAAATAACTGTATTTTTTATCATATTTATTGAATAGGATCTACTTGATTGTAATCAATTAATTAACTACTATATTTATGATTTTTAAGTTATGTGTAAACAGTTAAAACATTACGTATTGATTTTAAATAGTTTTTTTTTTTTTTTTTGTAAATAATAGCATTGCTTGTCAACTGTGATTATCAGTTGTCATACAAATTTACATATTTATGTAAAATAGGTGAAAAAATTCCAGGTGCTATATAATTTCCATACAACAAAAAAAAGTCACAAATATAGATATAGAATATAGATCGATGTAGTAAGTAAAAAATTTAAATTTTATAACTGGCCTCCGCAGCCATTGAGGTCTGGACACGTCTGTGGTGTGTGTTAATTATAGTTGGCAGCTGGTAAATTAAACTAGACTGTTGATTACGGTGACGGCACCACTATATGGTTTGCAGGGTGTTTTTAGCATTAACAACCTGTATGCAAAGTTGTAAAATACATATTTGAATAAAAGTATCAAAAGCATATACTTAAATGTATTCAAAGTGATATTTTTTTGTGGTATAGAACACTTCTATATATTTTGAGCGGAATGAAGAATCTATTATTGACTATTCAAGTTTTGACGAGTAAAGTCCCTTTTTTGATAGCAAATTAGTTCTAGTTGGTACCTATTTTAAAGAGGTAATTTTTATGTATTTTCAGTAATTTTCTTAAGCGTAAAGAAAAACTACCTTCTACAACGGAAATATTTTATAAATTGAAGGAAAATAATAAAATAATAAATAATATGATTATCACGATCACCTAGCTACTTGTTTTTTTTTTTTTTTTTAATTATTTCACCTAAACACCGTTTAAAATCAATTTATAAAAAGAAATAATTTATCATTACTTTCAAATTCAATATATCCATCTCTATCCTATCCAACCACCAAAGTACTCCCTCCCGTCCTACTGGCCGGGTTTCTTTAATTACATTTTTATAAAGAATTTATGATAGTATTTTAAGTACTGTTTTATTTTTTATTATTTTTTTTTTTTTATCAAATACTTATATTGTTAAATAATATTCAACTAAAGTTTTTGCCACCAATTAAAAATAAAATTATAAACCATATTTAATTTATAAATAGTTACATATTTTTTATTCTACATTAATAATAGCATTTTCAAAGTATTGTTTAATTTTTTTAATATTTGGAGATAATTGACACAAATTCTAATTTCAGTTTGGAATTTTATTTTTAACTTTTATAATATTTAAGAAATATTCCACATACAACTTTTAAGTATTTGAAAGTAATAAAATCAGGGACTGGAATCTTAACAAAATATCGGTTTTATAGTTGTGTTTCATGTTCTTGGAAATTTAAAATTTCGGTTCTGATTTATATTTTTTTAAATTTTCAATTCGGTTCTAGAACCGGTATTTACCAGTTCTTAAAGAATAAAATAATAATAATAATAACAACGTCAAACCGTTATAATGGTTATAACAGTTAAACGTTAGTAGTTAGCTGTACTCTAACATATAATACAATTTTCGAATATTAAAATTCATTAAGGTCCATAAAAGGAAAAATTTAGTATTTTGAAATTTAAATTTGACGTATGATTTCATAAAATCTACTCTCTCGGTGGCCGGCCGAAGACCTGTATGCAATATGTATAGATAGATAATCACGAAGCGTACAATTGTATAAAAACTAGTTAAAATACCGGGCTTCCACGTGACGTTTTATCCGATTTGAGAGGGGTAAAGGTGTAAAATACTGAAATGTAATATTATCAAATATAAATAAATATTAGAATTCTGAATTCTAAAATCTCTTATCTTCGTAGCCGTTATATCAATAAAGGAATCTTAATTTGTTAATCTTAAAATATATCTTTATCTTTATCTTTTAATCTTAAAATGTTAATTCACTTTTTTCAGTCCCTGATTCAAGTACATTTTCGAAACTAGCGTTTGAGAAGTATTTTGTATACCTACCATAGTATTTTTACAACTTTGCCTATGTGGATAAAATAAAATAAACCAATTAATACAAACGATATGTAATACCTATCTATATCTTTTTTGCTCTAAATCCGTTTAGATAATAAAAAAAAACAATTAGAATAATTTACAAAATTAATAATATTATATTATATTTTAATCTCTATATGCGTCAAGTGAAGGTGAATATTTATGTTAATTCCGTTTAATAATTTATAATATAAATTCCAAAGTGAAATATAATTACATTTTCCTATGTTTTTTAAAATAAATGTTTAATTATTTATTATAATATATAAATTACTTTTTTATAAAGATTACTGAAAGATGATGTTAACGAGACTTTAGCGTCCATTCTTAACTATTTCGTCTAAATTTCCAAGGCTAATAAAATAACTTAATTGTACATAATCGAAACAAAAATATGATATTTTCATGGGATTATTGCAGAACAAGAAAATACTAGGTTAAATTGTTTTGTAACAAAATATTACAATACAATACTCCTACGTACAATATAATACCATATACAGGCAAAATACATATATTATTGTATGCAACTATACAGTTTACACTTTTTAAATGATTATTAATATTTTAGGTTTTTGTTGTTCAGACAATACCAATATTTTAACACGATTCAAATCAAATCAATTTAATACATAATATGATCAACTATTCTATTTTTATAAAGTATTTATTTATTTAAAACATTAAAATACGTTTACAATTTAATAAAAAAAAAAAACCAATAATTTAGTATTAAGAGGATGTCTAATGCTTGAATTTTAAAGCAGTTTATATACACCACGTTTACATACACTCTTAAACTGTGAGATTAAGAAATGTGTATAAACGCATAAATGCGAATTAATATTTTACAATGTACGTTCAAGGGTTTTGCCCACCGATCTGTGGTGTAACCAGTGGCGTACTCATTTTCTGCAAGGGGTGTCAACATACTTTTACAACATACCCACCACGTCCTATTAAATATACCCAAACAATTTTTGTTATTTTAACATTTATGATTGTTAATTTTATAGTTATCAAACAAAATATTTGAATAATATTAGTCTATCACCCACCACCTAATATTATAGGGGTGTCGACCGACACCCATGTACCCCTTCGTGTGCGCCACTGGGTGTAACAGTAAACAATATTTGCAGTAACTTCTATAATTATTTTATTCGACATCTAATCTTGATACTTTAGATGCGTGTGTTTTTAATAAATATTAACTCAATTCGCGTTAAGCAAATACAATATATAGGTACTTTTAAAAATATAAAAATAAATTAAAATTATAAATTATAATAAACCATCTATGTTTTAAAAGTATTTTGTTTTTTACCTGTACCAAAAATTCAATTTTCGATTTTGTAGACTTAAATGCAGACTTCAAAAGTCTGAACGGAAAAAAAATCATAACATTCTTTCACAATTCTCTCGATCTAACTATGAAGTCTGACAAAAGAAAAGCAACTATTTCAAGTGGTATAACAATCGACTCAGTATTTTTAAATTTTTAGAATCAAAAATGTATGTTTCATATTTTAATTACCACAAATAAATTATATCCACGTTACTAATTTTTGAATGAGAATATTTTTTGTAAAATGAATTTTTCTTTTTTATAAATGTCACTCGTGTTTTTTTTTACAATACAAAATCTGATTTATTTAAAAGAAGTTTAGATGATTACATATAATAATCAACTGTGAGTATGTACTGGTTCAAAAAATATATTTTTTAATTTTTTATATTTACATTATATAATAATCTAAAAAAGTTTTTTTAAATCTCTTCAAGGAAGTAAAATTCAAGATCTTTTGATATATATATATATATATATATGTTTCTGCGATAATAATTTGTCTACTGAGCTGTGCATATAGAGCTCAACCATGTTTTTCCACTGTAAGTATAAGGATACACACGTACAATGTCCACTTAAGATTATACAGCTGATATAAATTAGCCCAAATCTGACCTAATCTTATGTAGCATATAAATTATAATATGTTTGTACTTCGTATAAAATAAAATATTTTACCAGGCCAAATAACATACAAACAGTGGTGGATTTAAGGAGGGTGGGTGACGTGGCAATCGTCCCCCCCCCCCCGGAGTTTTTTTTATCATTATTTGAGCAGTATAAAATTGATTTTGAATAGGGATTAGCTCTTTATTTCTCAATTATCCCTATTCGCCCTCCCTTAAATGAACTTCAGATCTGCCCCTATGTACAACGAAATTAATTCTGAGTCATCAAATCAATTAAATCAAAAATTGGACAAGTCACTGGTACCACCACGGTAGTCACAAATAAATTCCCTATTAATACCGTTTTATTATATATTATATTTTGACAAATATAGTTAGGATAATGGACTATCCTTATTGAATCTGTAAAAGGCTGTGCAGTTGGTGTATTTTTCTTACATTCTGAGAATATATTCACTGCCATACATTCTGTTTCCAATACTATTGCGAAGTGTAAGAGAATTATACGGCTCTAAGGATGTGACGAACGAGACATGCAGGGCCGTCCTAAGGGTGGGGCAAGCGGGGCCCATGCCTCGGGCCCCGCTCCTTGGATCATAAAATTGGACCCCGAGCTTTTTAAACTTTTGAAATATACTTTTAGGTTTTAAAGAACCGGGTGCTGGCTACTTATTAAGGAACATAATATAGGTAATTTAATCACATGTTGTGTCGATGGCTTACAAGTAGTGTGAGTGTGAGTGTGTAGATAAATATTGGTGTGACTGTGTGAATAAGCTATAATTACTTATCCCGCGTAATTGATGTGCTGTCATGCGTCATCTGGATTTTACCACGGAAAACCCAAATGTTGCCTAATCATTAGAATTCTGCTGGTCAAAGTTCACATAGATACAGGTATCTTCTTTGTTCAAAATATCTTTTTTAAATTGATAATAGTCGTACCATTGTGATTTCGATCGTGTGGTCTTAGATCCAAGTGTTAAATTTAAATTTTGTTGTCGTATTAAGATTTTCTGGCATTGCAGCTTGCAGGTATATTTTTAAAGTGTGTTATAATTATGTTACAATAATTAAATACAAAAGTCTTCATAAAATTAGTTTTTAGATTGAAACAACAATTAATATGTCCAGAGAACGAGATAAATATAGGAAATATTTATCTGGCAATGAAAAAAGAATAATAAAAAAAAAAAGAACAAGAAAAAAATGTAATGCGTGGTTCTATAATCAAGTTCATAAATTCTACCAGTAGTATGATATCACCATGCAATAATGAAGGAACATTTTGTTCTAAGGTATGTACAATTTTAGAGTTAAATAATTTGATTTCTAAAATATTACGTTCAAATAGGTTATCACAATGTATTAATTTTGGAATATCCTAGTTGATTTCTAGAAAATGATGATCAAAGATCATTTTCTGAAAACTATTATTACAAGATAATGTCAATTGGTGAAAAATTCATTAGACCTTCGATTGTGTATTCACAAAAAATGGACTCTGTATTTTGTTTATCTTGTCGATTGTTTCCAAATTGTTTGAATAAATCTCGTTTTACTAATGGCTTCAATGATTGGAAGTATTTATCTGAAAGAATTAAAAACCACAATATGTTAATTTAATACTAAAAATCGAATCAACAATGTGTAAAATTGTCATGGCGATTGGATAATGATGTGACTTTGAATAATGAACTTCAAAAAATCATCAATATTGGGAAAAAAACGTTGGAGAATGGTTCTAAAAAGAATAATAGCTTCTGTTATATATCTTGCAGGACAAAACGATGCATTTAGAGGGAAAATTACAAAATAATAAAACCAATTCTTATACGTTTTATACTCAAAATTTAAACGTCTATCTTCCATTTCACTAAACAGGTGTTCCAAGTTGTTTTATTTAAATTTTCTCTTAATATGCTGCTGGTTATATGATAACAATTGAATGAGTATCTCGTATCTATTATTATATTTTATAAATTCTGATGCTTTGCAATGCAATCTTTATAGGCCAAAACGATAGCATTATTTTCCAAGTTTATTTTATAATAATTTTATTCTGTCTAATTATAACTAAACTATTATATTTAAGAATTTTATTTTTATTATTTATATAATGTTTATTAAAATTATTTATTAAATTATGATGTATATGGTTTCGATTATTGAATTGTACATAATTATTAAAACTGATTCACATTGTATTAAATCTTGTTTAACTACTTTAAAATTTAATGGTTTATATGTTAATTAATTATACTATTATATTATATTATATACCACTGTAATATCATATTACCTACTGTTAAACAACAGCTGTTTTATGTTTTTATAAATTACTATTATTTTATTGTTTATACCTACAATATTATTGTAGGTATAAATGTATTTATGTGTTGTCGCTTATATTATTATAATTAAATTATTATTTTATTATTGAATAGAAAAATATTACTTAGTAAAAATAATATTATGAAATAAAAATAGAACATGATACGAAAAACAGTTTCGTAACACAAAGTGTCGTGTCAACTGTCAATACCTATATTAATGGCAACACGAGGTGCGTATAAGTATTTTTTTGTTTATGATATAAATATCTGATATAATAATATTTATGATTATCATAATATGCTTTATATTATGTTAATTTGTAAGCAAAATTAAAAAACTAGTTGATAGAAGAATATTTTAACGATTAATTATACAAAAATTCTGTGATACATATAAGCCGTTAAAAAATAATTTAAAACTAGAAAATAATGACTTATAGTCGACAATAATCTATATTTATAATTTTTACAATTTTATACTATACCAACAACAAAGGACACATATAAACGGTCAATTCTGTCGGTTGACAGGCGGAAATAAAGTTCATTTTATTCCCGACAATAATGAATTAATTTTCAATTTTTTACCGTCTCGTCGCCAAAAACATTGCAATTCGTATAAAAAATGAATCACGACTTAAGAAAAATACTTAAAATTTCATTCATGTATCGGATTCAATAAAAAATAGTATATCATATAGTTACTTTCAAATAAACGTGATTTCAGATTTAATCGTTGTATAAAAAATAATATATTAATAGTGGCCAAACATGATGATCTGATCTAATATTATGTATTATATAAAAATATTATGTATTTATATCTAATTGTGTTCGTAGTGTAGTGTAGTGTATATAATATTATGATGTTTTTCAATGTCAGAGTATAGTATCCTATTTAAATGCTTTTTGCTTTTTTTTAAAAAAATTACATTAAAATATATACTGAATATGTTTTATACAATGTAGAGATAAGAGTTTTTATTTTCAAAATGAAATATACGAGTTGCAATATTTTAATTTTTTTTATTCAACGAGCTTATAAGATATTAGAAATCGTTTAAGAAAATTACGTGATAAATATTTCCTTGCTGATAAATATGTCAATTTTCAGAATATATTCTAATAATTATAACTAATATTAAACTTTTAATTCATAATATTGTCCTTTTTACAAAAAATAAACAAGTAAGAATGCTAAAATATAATAATGAATTGTAAAAAAGCTGAAATTTGACCCTGTTGATTTTTACAAAGTTTGAGAATTTAATGGGTGTTGGTGGAAAGAGAGAGTCTTATATCATCTTCCATTGCTGTTTATGTGATTCTTTGGCGTTTTTTTGTTTTAATATTTGCGAGTGCACTAAATCTATGCTCACATAGTCAGGACGTTGAAAACTAAAGGCGAACTTCAATAGCTTTCATCTATAGTCGTGGGTGTTCATTATGGAAATTCACTCAAGAGCAAATCTTCTCTAAACTTAAACTGGAGCGTTCGGTCATCTGTTTTAATCATGGAAGTAAAAGGGTTCCGAATCAGGTCATACTGTTTTCCGTTCAAGTATGAGAAATTGTATTTTAAAGAGATTTGTAACTTGTAAGGCTTGTAACTTCTATGTGATATATTATATATATTATAGCTTCTAGAACGCCGGGATTGGATTTTTCCTGGAACCTAAACAGTGCAAACATAGCTGTGTTCCATTGTTCCAAGTTTGCACACCACACGGAGATTTTGTTCTAAAAGTCTGAAAATTTGTCGGTGAAAGTTAAAACATTTTCTGATGATCCATGAAAACCAGAATTAACCAGGTTAAGGTGTTGAAAAATGTCAGCCAAGTACGCAAGTTTCGATATCCAATCGTGTTCTATTAAAAAAAATGTAAATTCTTCGTTATTCTCTTTCATGAAAAACAGAAAAATTTGCTCTTTCAATTCCTTTTGACGTGACAGGACATGACTTTTTTTTTTTCCCCTGAGGATTTCGTGTCACTCCTACACTAGGTCCATGTCAACCCGGTTGAGAACCACTGGTCTACTGTTTAAGTCTTGTTCTTTAAATTAATACATTTTCATACGTTTCTTGATACTTTTCAAGTTGTAAAATCTCGAGTGGCATAATCAGTTTATAACACTGCAATAACTTATCATAAGTTCAGAGCTTTTTTGCCATTAAAATAATATGCAGAATCCACAAATTTTTGTTTACTATTCATATAGATATAAAATAGTAGATATTATACATTTATTATTATTTACATTATGAAACTGTAATATATAATTATCTTAAACAAATTTGAACTGCACGCGCCATGCATTGCACTATAAATTATCTTTTACGCGTGCAACTATAAATCCATATAATGTATATAGTCCATAGGTGATAGACTGTAGGGAGTTTTACATAAAATAGTTTAATTTAGTGATAATGTACAAGTTTATTATAGTATATCACAATTATATGAATTTAGATAACACAAATCAAACATTAAACAGTCTGAAAAGCGATACGAGTAAACATTATTTGTTTAATAAATAATAAACTATTATAATGTGATGTAATTAACATTGTATGTTAAATACAATATTAATTACATAAAGTAAGCTTAAATAATATATACGGAAGATAATATAAGGTTATAAAATGTATTATAATTATGCATATTATATTACATATCATCGCTTATTATAACTACAACAATACGTATCTCAAAATCTTACAAAATTAGATTATTGTCAATATTAATAAAAAAAAATATTCCCGAAACGATTTCGTTTTCTAATTCGTTTTATTAGACTGACGGTTATACTGTAAATTACGAAAATCTTACTACAACTTAAATCAAATCTACTAATATACATTTTTTTAACATAACGTATCTCATTGATCACTACTAGATATTTTTTGAAATAGGTATTGTTGTCAAAACAAAATAAATAAGATAAGCTGTTAGGTAATCTAACTTAATCCTTTTAACAAATAAAATGGTTTTTTGCATCTCCTGTAAAACTTCAAAATATGAGGAACGTACTGTTGCAGTATAAAGTGACGATATTATGTGAAATCTTAATTTTTAGATCCAATTTACATAAAAATGTTACAGTTTTATTACCCATTGAAACTGTATATAGTAGTGTGACAGTCTCCTCGACGACTCACGTTCGTCCGGAGATTGTCTTGTTCCTGTTGGTATTTCTCTTCCTCTTTAGGGTCGACTAATACCTATATTTTTACAAGGCTGATGAGCCAGCCTTAGTATTACTAAAACTATTATTGGACACAGGATTGTGTTGACTACATCAACTACTATATTATTATTTTATATTTATTTGTTATGCTATTTCTTAAGCTAACTTACGTAATATCCTCTACAGTGTACTACATGTTTGACATTGACATTCGTCTCCACTTACCATCCGTTCTGCACACGTTCGTCATATTCACTATCTTCTTCAACACTGACTTTTTGTCACTGCCCGTGTATTTCTGGCCGGAGTCCACTCATATGCATAGCCTCCATCCATTCTGTCATTGACGTTAGAACCCTCAGTCGGCGTCTAGTATATGTGCTGGTTGATCACTACACAGAAATCCCCGCGTTCCGCCATGGAGACACATGTGTTCGTAAAATATCGTTACTGTTGGTTAGGTATATATCATCAATGTGTATATGTTACGGTTAAAACCCAAAATCCGTCAAAACTAGTTTCCACAAATCCCTTTAGTCAATTCTAGTTTTGACTAGTTATAACTAGAATTAACCGCAGATTTAAATAAGTCGATATAAACTAGTTTTAAATGCATGTATTCGAACTCGTACTACCTAAAAGGCACGCAATCCCGGGCGATCTATAAATATTGCTCGATAAATTTGACCGGCTGGCTATCAAATAAATTAAGATAATTTTAACCAGTCGTCCATCAAATCACTTATAGATAAGATAACGTCGACCGATTATACCGATATTGATTTGTGCATTAGTAATGATACAATACAAATAATAATTCGGCTGTTACGCCGTATAAACGAAAGTAAGTTAAAACTAGTTTTAACGGCGAGGGTAGTCTTAGTTAATTCTAGTTATAACCAGTCAAAACTAGAATTGACTAAAGGGATTTGTAGAAACTAGTTTTGACGGTTTTCGGGTTTTAACTGTAACATATACATAGGTACCTATGAAGTAGGTATACCTTTATCGGGTGATATAGTACAGGAACAGAACTGAAAAAATTGTGTATTTAAAATCAAATTTCTCCAAAAATAAAAATTCATTCAGTATCCAACCAAAGTTTAAAACTAATTAAGCCCAAAACTTTTTAGCTTTCTCTTTCGTATAAATATATTTAAAAAAAATAGTTTCAAAGTTATGTAGGTATCTTTATTATCAAACCAATAATCTTATATAGGTATAATTTGAAGGACATTATAAGTAAGTTTGTTCTTAAACATTTTAGTAAATAGTACTTATATATTATTAGATATTTTTTAATTTCTTATGCGATTGTTAAAAATAGGATTGATTTAAATTGATAATGGACATAAAAAAATCACATTATTATCCTCATTATATATATACGATATACCTATACATTGAAAGTAAATAAATTAAAATTTTAGGCTTTCATTTATTTAATACTGTGATATCGATGTCAAGTTTAATTGACCGAATAATCAATTAACTACAAACATTAAAACACAGTTAAACCCACAATTAAGAATTAAATTAGTTTGGGGTCAGAATTCTATAATACCTATTATAATATTATTATTATGCAAATGTGATGCTGTAAAAGGAATAAGTACAAGGACGCAGATACTACAAGGAAAACAATCATTTTAACCTAAGAATGGCTATGCTATATATGTTGTTGTAATATATATATATATATTATACATATATACTTATATATATTTGTACACCTGTCAGTAAAATATAGTGATGGTAATGGGTTAATACAATTTGCATTTCGTCATTAAAATAAATAACTAAAACTAAATATTATTGTATTGGCGAATACAATTTTAAATTAAAATTACTCCATTAAGTTAACGGGTTTTAATATTATAACACTGTGTAAATTTGTAACCGTTTATAAATTTGTAATCCATTTTAACAAACTTTTCGAAATTTAATGCACGCGGAGCGAGGTTTATTTGGAGATAATACATTTTTGATTATTTGCCTGAAACAGCTTAAATAGCTTATATAGCTGACAAAATATAATAATTATAATACATTACTGTAATTCTATATATATATATATATGATTTATGAATCATTAGAATGACTTCAAAATTAAATTAAAAACAAAGATGAAAGAAAATTTAAAGAATATTCCAAGTTGGTCCACTTAATTATTATAATATCCATACATTATACGTATTACGCACATATAAATATAAATATATATATATAATGCAAGTAGACTCTGTCTCATTATGTCTCCTATTAGTTTACGTCTCATCACTCTATATTTAAGTAAAATGATCATATTATGCAAGTAAATAAAAAAATGTTGGAAACAAAGAATCGTGAGAACGATAAATTCCACTAACTGTATATATCCGTATTATGATACTTCTATACACGGAATTTCGTTTATGAGAATAATGAAATTACTTTATCGAACCCAAATATAATGAAAGTTCAAATGTTTAGAATAGTGGTAATTAGAATAGATATTCACGGTTCTTTCTATATCACTTAGAATATTCTGCACATTGAGAGAGAAAACGTTCTTCATGTATCGGTTTAAGCCCTGAATAAAGATAGACGAATAGCTAGATATTGAAATGTAAAGCATTATTATAATTTGATGGTTCCTTTATCAAACCTAAGTATAATGTACGGTTGAATCCTGAATAATAATAGACGAATAGCTGGACATAGACATGTAAGGTTTATAAATGTTTAAAGGAAGAATGTTATTTTATTTAAATTATAATATAATATGTAAAGTTTGATATATATATATGTTACGCCGATTTCATGTAAAAAGCAACGTCGTTGCCGAATACGTGAAATCGACAAAACGATGCATTTAGAGGGGAAAACTGCACAATTTATACAAAATAAAATGGTAAATTTTTTAAACTTATTGAAATGATTGCAAGTTTTGATAATTCAATGGATGAAAAATAAAGAATAAAGAAATCCATCAATATTATTTGGGACCTAGAATACAAACTGGATTAATAAACTTACTTGGAAAAAAGATAAGAACAGAAATTGTGACACGAATTAAGAAAGCAAATTATTATACTATTATGTTTGATATAACTCCTGATGCATTTCACAAGGAACAATTAACATTAATAATAAGAATTGTGCATATTACTAAAATCAGCAATAATATAAACGTTTCGGAGGATGAATATTTTGTAAACTTATTACACATAAATTTCAAAACAGGATTAGGATTATTTGATGTTTTAAAACAAGTTATTTGATATGGGTATTTGTTTGTCAAATTGTCAAGGCCAAGGATTTGACAATGGTGCAAATATGGTCGGACATCAACAAAGAGTACAGGCTACAATATTAAATAAAAATCCTAGAGCATTATTCTTACCTTGTTGTGCTTATTTATTAAATCTCTTATTAAGTAAGCTTAGAAAAGTTTATATATATATACATCATTAATTTTGTTTTATTTATAAAATTAGAAGATATATAGCTGCTTGTGTACCACGGGCAATGACATTTTTGGAGTTATACAAAGATTATACACCTTATTTTCTGCATCCACAGATCGCTGGGAAATATTGATAAAACATTTAAAATGTTTAACATTGAAACAATTATCAGATACTAGGCGGGAGTGCAGATTAGAATCTGTGAAGGCAGTCAAAACACAACTGAAAGAAAATAATGAAGCTTTAATTGAAGTGGCCAAAACAACAAAAACACGTGCAATTAATAGTGATGCAAAATCCTATGCTGAACATAAATTGTCTTATGAATTTGTGCTGAGTTCAATAATATAGTAAAATTAATTGAACATTATTGATAAAGTTAGTAAAACTTTGCAAAATGAAGATATTTCAATTGATTTTGCTGTAAAAAATATGAAAGACTCAAAAACAGTTTTTTTTATCGAGTATCGAGAAAATGGATATGATAAAGCAAAAGAAGAAGCTATTCAAATTTGTGAACAACTTGAAATACCACAAGAGTTCAAAGCTAAAAGAAAATTTACAAAGAAACAAATGTTTAGTTACGAAAGTACATCTATTCAATGTTTTATGATTGAAGAAAAATCCTTTTTCAAAGGGTTTTTTTTTTACCGATAATAGATCAAGGAATTGCATCTATAGATCAAAGATTTATATAATTAGACTATTTTCATGGCTACTTTGGATTTCTTTTGGATATTGGTAATTTATTTACAGTAAATAAAGATACATTAATGAAACATTGTCACGATTTGCAAATTCTATTGCAAATCGGGAAAAACATGGACATAAGTGGAACAGAATTATTTGATGAACTTTGTCTTTTTTCAAAAATAATAAATAAATGCACATCACCAGTTCATATTTTACAAAACATTCTTGGCAACGATGTTGGTGATATATTGCTATTGCATTAAGAATTATGCTCACATTACCAGTAACTACTGTGACGGCCGAAAGATCTTTTTCTAAAATGAAATTAAAAAAATTACATATAAACTACATTAAGTCAAGAAAAAACAACTAATTTAACGATAATATCAATTGAAAATGAAATCACAAACGAAATAGATTATTGTGATATTGTATTTATTATTTTCCTATAAATTTATCATTTATGTCTTCATTTCTCACTGATGTTATATAACAATAATATATTTATTAATAAAATCATAAAAATTTAATTTTTTTTTATCGTGAATATTAAACAGATAGATATTTTATTTTACATATTCTATAAACGGTTAATTTCGTACAATTAATTGATGAATAAATGAAAAAGTAAAGTAATAAAAAAAATAAATATATAATAATAGGTAATAAAATAAATTAAACCAATAATATACATCTTAATGCTGAACAAATATTATGTTTGAAAACGTTGTCATATATTTTGTTAGATTCTAAGACAAAACTAGAACTAGAATGAGGGGGAGGGTAATACTTTAAATAATTGCTGACCGAAAAAAAATCTCGTAACATTTTTTTTTTTACTCATCTTATTCCCAAATATTGCCGATTATATATACCGATTTAATATTTCAAATTATAGGCCCCGCGAAAATTTGTATGCCCCGGGCCCCGCAAACTATAGGGACGGCTCTGGAGACATGTGTTAGGTACATTTCATATACAAAATTATCAGCCCCACAGCCTGACTTACTATAGTCATTGAGTCCGTTTTTTCCCATATTTCACTATTTTATAATAATAAAATATATTTATTATAAAAAATAATATGGGCCCAGAGTATTCAAAAAAAGATTATAATAAGTAACAACTAATTTTGTCCGTAAGTCATCATCAGGTTACAAATGAATAATCTCGAGACATATTCTTTTTTATAATATACTTATATTAATTTTACTTATATATATATATATATATATATATATTGTTATTTTTATAAGAGTATTGCCTAAATTTTTTAAATTAATTAATTTTTAATTTTAAATGTATTTTCTAATAACTCGTTATTACCTACTTGATTATCTGTGCAATATTTATATGTATAATATTAATATATATATATATATATGTTACGCCGAATTCATGAAATCGGCAGAAATATTGCCGATTTCATGAAAAAAGCAACGTCGTTGCCGAATACGTGAAATCGGCAATTTGACTACCGATTTCATGAATTAAGCCGACTTTTTTTTGCCGAATGCATGAATTCAGTTGCCTATTACGTGCATTCGGTAACATATTATTCGATACACATTTTTAGACAGTCGCAAGTGTATCCATTGGCCTTACCAGCCATTATTCAATCTCTGCAGTCTCCAAACGCCGCGCCGCCGTTATCTTAATTACCTAAACTCTAAAGTATGATACCAATAACCGGTATGTAACAATAATAAGACAGTTTCATCAATATTTTACGTCTAAATATGAAAATGTTCAGTCATTTTCGATTCGTATGTTGAAAACAGTGTGTGAAGTGCGGACGTAATTAATTTACTAATAACATTTCGATTTCGATATTGGTATATTTTATTTTTTAATTTTTAATTTTAAATAACGATGGAGTCACAGTGGACGGCCGAACGAGATGCTGAAGCTGTTAGAATATTAACCAATGACTCTACCATGAAAAAAGATAGGCGTTATTATCATGTCCGTGAAAAGTTTGAATTAATTGAGGTAGCTGGCGTTCGACGAATACGACGAAAACGCGATCAAGGCATAATGGCGGTAATCGATAACTTCCCTAGTATTATTCGTGATATGCATGTAGCCAGTGGACACAAAGGGGAGAC
>JAIPRL010005625.1:0-31178 GCA_025469235.1 Pemphigus obesinymphae
TTGAAAGTCTCCTTTGGCGTCTTCTTCAACCGCACACAAAACTTGATGGCGTAGCGCTGCTCTAAAGATTTTTCCATCTTCGCTTCGACCGAGGTATCGAACAGACTATCGCGCGGAGCGTCACCTTATCACTACGGCAGCTCAAAAGCAACTGACGGGGCATGCCGCTGCGTCCCTCAGACCCCCCACCACCACGTAGGACGATTCGAACCGCTCGGGGGGGGGGGGGTGAGGGCGCGACGCTGGAGAGCCTGACGCATTACTTTTGGGACATACCTTGTATTTGAAATTTATTCATGTTATTTGTAAATTTTATTAAATGAAAATAATTAAATTGATAATACCTATATAGTACTATAATAGCCGGTATAAGACTAAAAATGTTTTAATAAAAATTAATTTTTGTGTATGTACATGTTATATGGTATAAATTATTTTATTAAAATAAGTGTTTAGACTGTCAAGTAATTTTAAATTCAATTTCTGATATTCTATAATTTCAAGATAAAATCTACATGAAATAATTGAACTAAAAATATAGATGTTTGCATGTGTCACTCGTATTTTACACACACTTATATTCGTACTTATATAATATACAATAGGTAATTTTCTACTATGTTTTGGCTTAGTGTTTAATCTCTCAAGATATCTAGTCATGTCATACATTTTTGTATTTTTCGATTTTAAGAGAAGGTTTCAACATCCAAAAATTTTCCCTACAACCGCTTCTGGTGAACAAAATTTTTATTTTTCAAAAAAATTGTTTAACCAAAATATTAATATTTTAGGTAATACGTTTTAGCGTACCTGTGTATAATGTGCCAGCTATATATCTAAAGTTAATTTAAGAAATGTTATAAATAAATAAATACTATATTTTAAAAACTTTAATTTGGTTTTGACAAGAATTGTCGTATAATATCGAAAAATATAAATGTTAACATGATCTTAATTCGTGATACATATACCTAATAATAATATGTACCTATATAAAATCATTGATAACTAATTTTAATCTAAAAATGTATAGGTTTTATTTATAGATAAAATAGTAATTTAATATAATATTTTCGTTTATAGAATTAGCTGATGCTATACTATTTAATATGATAATATAAATATTGTAATAACATTAAATATATATTTTTTGAACTCACCGCGTTTGATTGGTCTAAGAATATCAATTCTGATTCTTCCGCATCTAATAACACAGAAACCGATTTTTCTCCATCTTCATCTAAAACACAGAACAAAAATCTATGAAACAAAATATTTCGATTTTAATCAAATATAATGGATTTAATTTTGAACTAAAGAGTTGACGATCCTATCTATCGTAATGTGTATATGAAGTGCTTGTATTCGTGTAATTTTAGAAGAAAAAAAAAAATTCATTTCTTTCAGATGTAACTAATTGAACAGCGACTATGTTCGTATGATGCTCAAAGCAACATATTTTGCTAATTATACTCTCGATTTTATTGCAATACAAATATGTTTTAAAAATGTATATCAGAGTAAACATCTTGACAGTCTGTTGGAATTAGAAACAGTCGTTTTTGACATGATATACAGCGGTTGCGAGGCCCTTTATGGCTAACGGAGTTAAAACACATTTGTATACGACACGCTATTATCTAAAACCAACATTTTTTTTTACTTCGAAATTCGCATAGATAATGAACAAAAATTGGGCGAGTTAAACAATTTTTTTTAATTTGTTAAGTTTAAGCCAATATAGATAGGTAAGAATAGCTAAATTATAAAAGTGAAAAATGTCTTTAAATTTAATTTTGAGATGGCCTTGTGATCGTCAAATGTTAAACGCAGTACCCAAAATTATAAATGAATTACATAAATATGATTACGAAAATATTTCTACCGCGAAACGAAATAAAATTACATTTTGCCACAATTTCAACGTTATACGGTAAAAATAAAAATGTCTGTTGATATTTTTCATAAATGTATAAACGTTTAAACCCCGGTTTAAACTTTAAAGAAATATTGTATACACCTATTATAATTTATTATAATCTTAAAAAGTGTCATTCGAAAATAATGACACATTTTGGTTATTATTGGTAGATATTTATACCTGTATTTATACAGACTGCTGATAAAATAATTCGTTTTTAATGATTTTTTGTATGTACGAACTTAAGTTAAAATGATAAAAATTTCAAATTATTAAATAGACATTGTTTCAAACATTAACGGAAAGTAGAATATAAACTCACTGAGATTATAAAGTAACATAATACTTTCTTTAATCAATTAACAACATACGGAATATATAAACTTGTTGAGTCATATTTTCAAGTATTTGTGGTTTCAGGTTTTTAATTTACAGGAGAATCCATAAAACTTTCTTAACTTTACCTTATATTTACGTCATTAGCTTCTTCTTATTAAAAATTTTACCGCTCCGTAATTGTAATAATAAATGTAAAAGCGTTAGCAATTGTCCGTTTTCATAGCTGAACTGAGTAATTGTTATCATAAAAAGGAATACGTTAATTAAAACTTTAAAACTTAGTTTTCTTAAATACACACACACACATTACAACATACATATTACATACCTATGTATATATTTTAAATTACTTGTTACAATGGAATCATGTAGATAGGTATATAATATTTTTAATTCAGAATATCTAGACACCCTTATATTATTATTTGCTTGTAAGGATTGTAAAACAAAAATATGTAAAAAAAGAAAACGAAGCTGGTAAAAATAAAAATAAAATCAATTAAATTTTTTTAATTGATAATTACTATAGAGATGTTTTTTTTTTTTGAAATACAATTTTAATATAAGCAAGCCTGTGAAATATTTATGCGAAATTTGAGTTAATACATTTGTGATAATAAAATATTGTAATATGTTGATTGTTAAAGTATATGCAGTTTTACGTATTTAAAATCAAATCAAATATGTTAACTATTATCGATTTATTTTGTCAGTCGTAGGTCTTGAAGTAGACAAAAGCTATAGAAAGTATTACATTTTTTAAAAACTTTTTATTGTGTAAATATATCATATGAAAATGTACGTGCCGTTTAGGAATATTGAACCATTTAACTACGTGGTATACCATACACATGTATTAAAACAATGCGCCTTTCTCACCTGTTGACTATTGCAATCATAAATAATAACGGAATGATTGACTATTTTTATATTAACATTACATGAGGTCACTATCCATTTTCAAGAATAGATAAGTGACTATTGGAATGGTTCCTTTCCTCGCACGAGGTCTATTTGTCTATATAAATAATGTACCCCTAGAACCTCAAAAATGTATCACTAAATGTTCATATTATAATTATTGATGTCCTAACCATCATTATTTTTTTTGCATCTATAATTGGGAGAAAAGAAATTAAAATTGTTCTTAAACAAAATTTAAAAGGTATACGCGTTGTAGAGCAAAAACAATAATGATCCAGAGAAAACAAGAAAACAATGAGTATTACAAGGAGTATATATACAGTAGTATACAGTATATATATATTAAATTTGAAAAATATTAGAAGGGGTAAAATTTGTACGCGAAATCAGTGGCGGCTCGTGCTAAGTGGCACACGATCACGTGCCCCCACCCAAAATATTGAATAAAAGAAAACTATTTACCAAAAACTGAAATTAAATAAAAAATATAATATTTCGTCAATAATATATATTGTATATATATATATATATATATAGTCAATATAACTGACAAGTACGGCCGAAAAAAATTCGAAATTCCAAGCGATCTATCGTATAATACGATTATTCATATTCATATAGGTACATATGACAGCGGACTACGGGCACAACTCCGCTGTGTCCCAATCAACCGTATAAAATTCAATGGCCGTATCCATTTTCCTCCAAAATTCAGATTTTATTTTTATCCACTTTCATTTCCCTCCCAAAAAAAAGGTCTATTCCATTCTCCCCCACTGATTATATACGCTCTTCGATTGTCCATTTTAATTTGTCATAAGTCTGGCTGTATACTAACTGAAAAATTCAATATTGAAAAATAATAAATGTATTAAATGTTTAAAATAATATTTAAAAATAATTTCATATTATTTTATTTTTTAATTGTAATTTTTATATATTTTGTTTTTGTAACAGTATCGATGTAAAAAACTAATTAGTTTAGTGTATTACCTATTATTTCATTTTAATACAAAACAAATGAATATATTTTTTGGAGGAAAATGGACAGTGGAAGAAAATGGAATCTGATTTTCGGAGGAAAATATCCCGTCCAATTCAATAATTGTCCCCACTTGTCGGCAAAAATTACACAATTTTGGGGGGCACAAGCGAATTACTTTTATTGCCGTCTGGTCTTATCGTCGTCGTCGCTGTTGTCCATAATAATACACATTATACAATAAACGATATTTTATTAGTATATATTATATTATATTGTGATATCGACTTGATACCTACTTAAAATTCATCTTTTCGGTGCCTGTATTTTTCGTAATTAATTAAATGCAATAAATTAATAATTAATACGTGTGTATTATAGTGTAAAGTGTATCTACCTATATACATTATAAATGTACATATTTAAATTTGTATATTTTCAAGACTATATTTTATTTTTATTCATTTTTAATAGGAAATAAAAGACGTTTAAAGATTATAGTATTTTGTTTTTATTAATTTTTTGTATAGGACATATCATATCACCAGTGAATTAAGTTAAATTTGAGGAATTGAGGGTGGTAAGTTATAATGACGGGGTAATAGGAAATGAGTAAAATATTTGTACCCCATCCAGTGTGAACCCCACAAGTCGCCACTGTACAAAATCTAATAAATATTCCATAAACACAGCAAAAAATGTAAACAATTGAATTATTTTTGAAGCCTGTAAAATCATCAAAATGTTTATGTTAAAATTTGCATTTACAGCGCCACCCTAAATTGATGGAACTGCTCGTTATGATATTCGCATTGACTTCAGATTTTTGTTTAATGTTCTACATTTTTTTTTCGTTGCCGCTGTAATATGCTCACAGCGTATCGGATTCATCTATTTTCCTCAACGATATTCCGATATTGACTCTTTTTAAAAATAAATTTATTTAGATTTATTTATTTATTTAGAATAGGTACGCTGAAAAATTAAAAAAAAAAAAAAATGAGTACTTCATGTCTCCTCGTCACTGAGTAAATATATATATATGTATAAGAATCAAGTGATCTCCCTATAGTTGTTACAGTGGCTACAAATTTTACACAAATACCGAACGATAATAGAAATTATTATCACATATATCATGGAATAAAGGGGTCGATAATTTTTTTTTCTTCTATATTATATTATATATTATTCCTTTTTGCTTATCAGATTCGCGATTGTCCATTTCATCCGAAAACAAATTTGTACCTGCCGACGAGTAATTGACGATTTATTTTCACGGCAAAAATACATTATAATTTATATTTAATGAACTGGGATGAAGCACTCTGCTGACTGTTCGAATTTAAAAACGATTTCGTTTTTAATTAACTTTGATATTTGCAGGAAAAAGGTAATAATTACATTTTGTTTTACTCAGGAAAATGTCTTTTAATTTTTTATAATTTACATTAATGCGTAGAAAATAACGTCACGTCGAGAATACGTTATTTTCGGTGAATTATTATTTTTTATTCAATAAATCGGGGACCACGTTTCGTCGAACGAAATTGAAAACTAATCGAACCGGTATACATATTATTATTTATTAAAATTAAACGTCAACGTGTCTTAACGAGGACTCCACGCCCCGAATAATAGTCCGTAAAAACGTGGTGTTTCGTACTTCAAGTTAGCTGTATCGGCTAGAGTAATCGCAGATAAATATTTTTTATATCACTAAAAAGTAGACAATATTAACTACATTTTTACAGAGCTATTTTTATTAGATGTTAATATTGTAGTTTTTTATAAGCGATTATCAATTATTGTAAAAGGTTGATATTTTTAATGAATCAACCATTACAGATGTAAAATACTTACAGGAAAAAAATCCGCTGTCGATTGTTAGAAAAAGTCCTCTTATTTTATTTGGTACAACTTGAAGTACGAAGGTAAGTGGTTTTTTTTTTTTTTAAACAACTATTACGTTTACACAACAATAAAAAGTGGTAGTAATACGAGAATAAATTAAAATAGTAGGATTTTAACTTTTCTTAAAATCTCTTAAAAATTGCCCATACAAAATACCGCATAAAAGACGGGCGTGTGACGTTCTCCTAATGGGACATAAACAATACTCGTTTGCGATTTATTCGGTTTTCCTACGTTAAAATTCCTTTTTTTTTTTTCACGATAATTTAATTATATATACATATTATGCTTGGCTACCTCCTCAGAAAACTCTCTAATATAATATGTATACGATTTATATTCGCACGGTCGTGGAGGTATTTCGGTAGGTATACGCGTTTTAGACAATTTAACGACATCAACCGTTTTAATCTTATTAATAATAATTATGGTTAAACTTTTAGGAGATTATACCCTATATAAGGTGTAGCTATATAGTGTCCAGTTTTTATTTTCTATCAGTGTTATCGCATTTTACACCGAGTGTAGTTAATACATGTTTCGAATCACGACTTAGCGAACAAACCGTAATGTTTTGAGTAATTACCTTTGTTATTCTAAATGTGTATATCACAGAAGTTTGTTCTACAAAACAGTTACATATATACATATATATACATATATAATATATTTAGGTATACAGATTACAGTCAAATATTTTAATCGCGTACCGTGTAGAAACGGATGACTTGAGTTATAGTTTTAAACTTTGACTCAAAGGGCCGCAACACCTGAGATATTTTCAAGGGGTTCTGTGTAGGCAACTTTCAAGAAATTTTAAGAAAACCAAAATCTAACGATTTAGGAATATTCAAGTACATTTTACAATTAATCTAAACACAGGCCTCATGCCCGTATTTCGGTTTATTGTGGCGTAATCACGATATATCCACCCGAAAGACCGATAAGCAGGATAACATTGCGGAAGTTTGGAAAGTCAGATTTTTTTTTTGGCCCGTCTTCTAGGGATCTATCGAGCCATTTTTCTTTATTATTAGGTACATATTAAAATATATGGTCAATGTTAAAATATTACGGTTTTTATGATATATATATATATATTTATATATATCATGGCCACAAAAAAAAAAAAAAAATGCCTTGATCTATCCCTAGAAGACGAATTGACAGAGTTTTCAGAGTTGAAATCCGAATTTTCAAAATCCCACAGTTTCATTCCGGTTTTGGACGATTTTACGTCTGTATCGTGGTCCCTTAGATAAATAAGAAAATAATTTACTTAATGTGTAGTGTCGAGTAGAAGTGGAGGACTAGGATGGCCGGCCACAAATAAGTTGGAAGAGTAGACGAAGGAGAAGACGAGTAGGGTGGAGCAAGGTATAATGGTTTTTGAATTCTAAATTGTTTTCTTTTAATTGAAATTTGTACTTATATTCAATGTCTGATTTAATGTACTTTTTTCCCATAAGTTACCGTTATCTTGGGAGGCACATTGTTAATTTTGCGGGAAAAATTATTAAATATTGTTATTAATAATAAAATTTCGGTACAAAATATTATTATTAGTCATTAGTTTTTAGTTAGTATTGTGTATATATTATTATTATTTTAAGATGTTATTGTTTTATGTAAATAGCTTAAATTATACTGTAAAAATTTCAATTGGCGTAAATATATAAAAAATAAAAATAAAAAAATATATATACATAAATGGTGAAAAATATTTTTCTCACCAATTTCCCCATAAGATGCAGCACTTTTAATACGATTAATACGATTTAATTAATGATATACAATGACAATGAAAAATTAAGTCTGTATATTTTATTCTCAAACGAAAAACGAACTTTTAACATTGGTATGACAAACTTATAATTACAGGTAATACTCAAATCAAAATCGTCAAGTATCGAATAAACACGAAACGTATTGTTTTTCGATATTTTACCATGATTACCTTTTGGATTATATCTTAAAAAAAAAAAACAAATGTCCCCAAGTTACGCATATGTTGAAAAATTATTTCAATTAGGTTAGTTTAGGTGTTTTAATGTAGGTAACTAGTCATTACTTTTCTTAATGAACATAGGGTAAATTTCACGGGGGTGGGGGTACAGACTTGAAAAAATTATAATATGTTTATTATTATTTACTACCGGCTTTAGCAATAATTCATTGTTAAATAATTTTCCACTGGGGGGGAGGACACATGTACCTTCTCTGATGTCTTAATGGGCGTCCATGTATATACGATTAAAAATCGATTGATTTTAAGCTTCGGAAGATATACGAAAATCCTTCCTTGTGTGTTTTCAATTGTATATTGTTAAACAAACTTCATTTATATATTTTATCACATATGTGCTTAAGAGGACGTGATACCCGCATTTGCCGTCTCCGTCTGACCTACCGGTAATATACGGAATTTACGTTCAGCATTTCCATCACAATTCTGTCATTTATTATAATAATATTAGAGTAATTTAACCTATTACCAAATATAATATAAACGTGATCATTATTTTTATGCTTTTTCGATAACTTTTTTTGCAAAATTTTAATTTTGATAAGATATACAACTATTTTTAAATCCCAATAATTTATATAGAAATATATTAGAAATCTATATTAGAAAATGATGGAAATGCTGAACGTAAATTTCCTTTATTATTTAGTAATAAATGTCAAAATAGTATTACCTTGCTATCTGGGGTAGGTTAGATAGAGACGGCAAATGCGGGTCAAATGCAAATAACGTCTTCTTAATGGTGTGCTGACTGAAAATCATTATCAAAAATGATTCAAAAGTGATATGGGGTGAGGAGTATATCAATAACGACAATAAGAAAAAATGACGTTTTTGCTCTCAAGTTAAGCACTAGTCCCTTGATTTCTACGACATGTACATTTTACGTATTATTATTGTATCGTTTATTTCATAATACTATTTTATATTCATGATTCGGTCAAATAAGTGTAGTGATGAATATAATATAGAAACTTTAAAGTTGAAAGTTCGGTATACTTTTAAAGTTATTATTGAATTTTGCAATTTTTGCATAGTTGGTCATATTTTGTTTTATGTAAATTTATATAAATATATTATCGAATGATATACCATGGTATACATTATACAATGTATAGAAAGGATTAACTTAACGAAAAATAAAAAGACATATTTTTTAAAGGAAATTATTAATACTACAACAATGGTTCTATATATTTTTTTCGTAACCTTAAAATTATAGCAAGTACATGGCAATAAAGCAAATTTTATACTTTTTCCAAAAACTTTGAGCTTAAAGCGCGCCCTGTTTATTCTATCTCATCGGCCCTTAAATTTTACGAACTTTATTTTTAGATTTAATGGAATAAAATTTTGGCCGGCACTGCTCAAAATTTACAATTTTGTAAAATAACGGACACTCTACTATACATGGTAATGATATATGTATTAATATCCTAAACCTTTTTTTTTACAATTCCAGGACGTTGTATAATTTCCGTAAAAATATTTTTCGACTTATCATTGGCTTTCAGCCTTTATTGAACACTTAATCATCATGGACGACACATTAATCGTCGCACATTACCTAAAGGTTATGTATAATTTTTTTAAATATTTAACCTGTAAAATAAAAATTTTCTTTATAGGTACGGTAAAAAAAAAAATATGACTACCAAAAATGTCCGTTTTTCATTTTAAAAATAACATTGATATAGCGAATTAAAGTGAATTTTTATACATGGTTTTGTATTCCTGTAGTATATGTTCAATTTCGAAATTATTACAATTACCATTTTATAATATTATTTTAACTGACACCAAATAGTTGGGAGAGAAGTCGAATGAGAAGAAGAAGACCATATTTATACTCAAGAATTGTGTAATTTTTATAAAAATAACTTAGGCTATTATTTATAAATTCGCAATCGAATCTATATAAAAATATTTTATCGTAATGGTATAGACTAGACATTAGAAATTCAGGACTTAAACTGGCTTATAGATTAATCGATTATACAGAAAAAACATTACTAAATGGAAAATGGAAATGAAACGGAAAATAATTATTTATTTTGATGAACGAAAACAATAAATGCAAAACCAGAATTTTTTATTTCATTCCGAACAAAACAATAATTTTTTCAACTTTCCTACTTTAAGCTTCTATAGCTTTAACATTAAACGTAACAAGTAGAAATTCTTTTTTGTTAACTGTTACTCTTAACTCAGGGGTTGAATTCAGTCCAAGAGCGGGAGGTGGCGATTTGTAATAGTACTTAGGAAAATTGTATTTTTATTGTCCTATTTTTTACATTAAAAATATATCAAATTCCAATTTTTTTTCGTTGAACGGGGGAGGGGGAGAGGACCGCCCCTAGGATCCACAATTGTTTTGATATAAGGATTTTGTGTTAATTTGACTTATCAAATTTTTTTCATTACTTGCCCATCGTTGATATAAAGATTTTCTTAATATAACTTCTATATAAACTAAATTAAGAAAAAAATAATGAAATTAGCTAGAAAACTTGAGAACAGTTTACCCGGTTATTTGAACTGAAAAAAATAATGGAAAAACGAAAATCATTACCAAAAAAAAATATTTCTGTTTGAAGCCGCTCTGATTGGAATAGGCACCTATTTATTATAATATATATATTTAATATATTATTATTATAATAAAATATAAGTATAAAAAAACTGTTTGAATAAAAAAAATGTTTAATTATCGTAGTTTGTAAATTATAAAATTTCAATAATTTCATGTAGTTGTAGCTACATACATAGATGAATTTTCTCCATATCTGTCTTGCACTGACTTATCTATTTAATGACTAGGTATTTTAAATAAGTATTCGTTTTAAAACCTGTTATGATTATCCAATCGGAATAACACTTTATCCTGTTCGAGGATCGAAGGGATGATGGACTAATTTCTACCACCTATGTCAGATCTGGATAGCTTTCTTTTTTTTTCAATAATATTATACTTCGATCAGAATCATCTTTCAAATGCAATGATATATATTTACTTTCAAATTTAAATTAATGATAACATTGATAACACACTTTTCTTTTCGAGGACCGAAGGGACGACGGACCAACATTTATTATCTATATCTGAACGACTTTTTTATTTATTTGTTTTAGTTTTTTGAACTATAACAAATAAAGTGAATATATATATAGAAACGGGGAAATTGTGGAGCACAGAAAATGTGAATGTGTAAAATAACAAGATTCAGGACATCTCTTCAGCTGTCTATTACTTTACCGATTAGATGCAGACTGGAGTACATTATGACGATAAGCGACATTTCAGACGATACGATTCTAATCACACGAATACTGGGAAAATAATGTATTTTTTAAATAGTTTTATACTTTAGTTGACCGACACGAAAAGAAGAAGAAGAAGAAGAAGTTTTTCGAACAATTTAAATCTTTATAGTCAATTTAAAAATCACCTAGTACAACAGTTCGAAAAAGTTATATTCTTTATAGGTATATGTACGTATTATAATATGTTTTATATGTTAATGTGTATATTTTATATTATTTAAGTTCGCAAAGTTTGCGAGTTTAAAGTTAAAGTTCTGGAATTGTGGAATTTCATATTATACTGACATTTCGGCGATGTGGCGGTGGCGGTGATGGAGGTGGTGAGGAGGGATGCAAAACTGTCAAAGAAAACGAATATACCTACCGCTGGAGGTCACAAATAGGTATTGTTTTAATAATAATTTATCATTTTGCAGACAGCATTGTAACGTTTACGAATATTTCAATATTACACACGAATCGTTGGCGGGGACGTCATATAGAACGTTAGGCGGGTATATTACATACTATACAATATATCAGTGGCGGCTCGTGGGCTTTGAAAGCGGGAGGGCGATTAAAAACTATTAATTTTTTAAAAGCATAGAATACAATAATAATTATGTACCAAAATATTTAAAAAAATAAACATGAAAATACGTTTTACGAAAACCGAAAATTATACAAAATAATAAAACTCATACGTCCTATACCCGAAATGTAAGCGTGTATCTTTCATTTGAGTTGTTTCATTTCAATTTTCTACGAATATAATAGTGAATTTTTATCCACTATATATTATAATAACATAATGTACACCAATAATAATAAAAGAATAAATTAAATAATACACGAACACGGTAAACATGTACACATTGTTCCGTATTGTTCCGCAGTCCGCACGCACGTCGGGCGCCGACATTCGTATCGCTCCGGCGGCCGCCCGAAATTCCCGAATTTCCCCGTCTACGTTTTTGTGTTTTGATCGTATGGTTATGACGGGCGATAGTCAACGTCGCCCCAGCACTGTTCGTTACACGATAACCGCGCAAAATGAATAATAGATACCTAACCTATTTCGACCGTGCTATTACCTACATATATTATTAAACTCTTGATTACCTCGTAGTGTTTTCATAACGATGGAAAACGATTTTCACTTTCAATAATAATATTTCGAAAATGCATACTACAATGTAAATATAAATAATTGTTAATATGTATTTGAATCAATATCCAACCTGTTAACAAGTGATTTTCTACAATTTTAGAGGAGGAGGGGTGGGGGGCAAACGCCCCCTCTAAAAATATATGTATATTATAATGTTGTAGTGGTTTCGGATGGATAGAGACCGGGAAAACCCGTCGAACGGAGATTGTGCACATAATCCACGTGGACCATATTTTAATTTTAATTTTTGGTTTGATACCGAAAAACACGGATAACAGGATTTAATCTGTAACGAATACGATCGAAATCGGGTCAACGATGAATTGTGTGTGCATCAGTGCATAGTCGCGATACCGGTATGGCGGCGAGCACTCCGTTGAGATTCTCGTGTTAATCGTCGGCATTATTGGTCGTTTCCCCTTGCCGCCGCCCACGCGATGTCATTACTGATAGTAATATTGCTTTCACAACAACGGGTCTCCGTCCGTTGTTTATCGGACAATATGTGAAAATCGCCACGTGTCTGCCACCGAGTGATAAGAGTGTATTCGAGTGTATTAGGCACAGTGTATTATTATACACAAGGGATTCTCCCGACATTTCGTAAACATTTTCTGGCATTTTGTATTTGCGTCAGTGTACCCATCAGTAAGAAATTCCCGTCATTCTGTGGGATTCGGTCATACTGTTAATAAAACACGTTACGATGATAAAATATAATGATACTATATGTGATATCCTCGTAAACCACGGTGTTGAGAGAATTAGGTGATAACACTAGACCTGATAATAGGAAAAAACAAACGTTGTTCTTGACGGCACTTTTGTAGTTCAAATGAATTCCACCGGTAGCACCCATTAGTCGAAGGCTTATAATTCCTTCAGTTACATTGTATTTCATGCAATATTTTATTTATATTTTTTATTGTATTTAAATTTTTAATCACGACATAGATATTTTAATATGTTCCTACTCTCAAAATTGAAACGTTGCAAATTAAATTAGAAACTATCTGTGTAATTTCTTCTGTAACCAGTTATTAGGTACAGATAAATATATAATACATACCTAGTTAATATTTATATATCTGCGCCATTTATTCATTTTTTTGAGCTAAACATATTTTCTTATCTTTTCATGGGATTTTTCTGTCCCAGGCATTTAACAGTTCAATATCCTGTTATTGTTATGTATAAACATTTTTGATTATTATTAATATAGGCACAGAATATTATATTCTGTGATATAAGTACATGTTTGTCAGTGATATAAAATATTATAAGATTAATTATTTATGTATTTATTTTAAATGCTAAATATTAAACTCTGAACGTAACAAGGAATGTAATTAATTATATAATTATTTAATAAAATGTATATAATTTAATGTAGATACCTATTTTTTTTTTTTTTTTTATAAATAGCAAAATTATTATATTTGGTACCAAGAGAGGTTATATATATTTAAACATAGTTAAAATAATATTAATTTATTTTTTACACAATAAATACCTAAAATTAATAGGTACATTGGAATTCTTGAAATTTTGCAATTTGTTAAAAACTATGTCAAATTATTCAAAATTCTTCTCCTTTGTCTTCTCTTCCAACTATTTGGGGCTGCTCACAAATTTTCAAGATAATTAATTTCAATTGATATTTAAAAAGGTAATTTTTGGGTTTTGGAAAATTAATGAAAAACTGTTATAAATCAGATGATAGTATTATTCCAAACTTTGTTTAAAATCACGTTTTGAACGCAATGATTTATCTTTGCTTTAAAATATAAAATAGGTATATTATACCTATATATGGACGTCTTTTTTAAAAACGTAATATACTAATAGTATAATTATATTGGTGTTCTTTTACTATAGCTTATAACATTTGAGTAATGGGTAATGCTTACTTTAATTTTAGATAGATAATATTATAGTTCTTTTTCTTCTCACTTGCATCATCTCTGCTATTTGGGATTGACCAACAATTAAACGCTCCTCCATATCAGCCTTCTGTGTATTATCAATTACTTCTAACGATCATTTTTTAGGTTCTCACAATATACCCATACCACCTTATTCTATTTTCTTTATTTTAAGGCGATATCTTTGCCTCTTAAATACTTATTCCTTATATTGTCCTTTTTCTCTTCGCGTTCCACCTTAATATTCTCATTACATTTAAATTCATTCTTTATTTTATTTTATTATAATTCATACAAGACACAGTAACTAATATTTAAGGACTATATTTATGTGAACAAATTTAAACTATTGTGTTTTTTTGTAACACGTTATTGTTTTATTTATTTCATTACTCCATACACAATATTATAGATATGTAATATGTAGTTATAAATTATTTAAAAAGTAACAATAAGAAACCCTCGAAACCCAGATTATATATATATATATATATATATACACCTATAAGTACAGTAGGTATTCAGTATTAAATATAATACTTATATCTTTATTTTGTGATATTATTAGTGATGCACAAAGCAAGACCAAGACCAAGACCATGGCAGTCTTGGTCTTGGTCTTGTTGAATGAATCTGGGTCTTGGTCTTGCAAAATTCTTTCAGCCTTGATTTTTTTTTTTTACCAAAGTTATAAATAAGAATAAATAATTTATTTATACGTACACAAGGGGGGATACAGGGAGTAATGGGGGTAATTTCCCCCTCCGTTCACAAAAAATAATTAGGTAGGTATCTGTGTAGTTGACTGTTTTCGATAACACCGAACTTTCAAGAAATAGTAGAATATCTGTTTACCCATATATTTGATAAACGATAATCATTTCGGAAAATATTACAATAGGATATTGATGATTGCATTACAAGAAATCTGTAGATTTGGTGTGAAATTATAAATAATGTATACCAAGAAAAAAAAATGTAATAAATAACGTATTTAATTAATTAATTTTTATTTTATTTAAAAGCAATACTTGCAAGAGTCTTGCAGTTAAGTCTTGGTCTTGGTCTTGGTCTTGCATAAATTTTTATTTCGGTCTTGCTATGAAATAGTAAAATCTCGGTCTTGGTCTTGCATTTTTGCAAGACCAAGATCGAATTTGCCCATCACTTATTTATGTTCACCACTATTATAATATATGTATAGTATATAGTAGTGCTATTCCACCCCCTATATACATATATACCGGACCGAGTGCGTTTCGAACGTTTTCTATGTCTATGTCATACAGTATAGGTACGGTAAAATCGACGTGACGTGATATGGAAACCACCCTGTATATAACCCGAGCGCGTAGGAGAATCCATCGTTGGTATATTATATAATGTTTGTATACTTGCGCGGCGTATACGCACGGCGACTGCGGCGCCCGGTCGGCGTAGTGGTGGTGGTGATGGTGGAGGGGAGACGACAGAAGCCAACGTCCTCTCCTGGTCGTCGCGATTTACGTGTACAGTTCTCCTTTGTTTCCTATAGTGCGTACGCCTGTAAATACATGTACATATACATATACATATACATTTTTAGACAACCGCGACAGCGGTAGTGGTATAACCTCTCGCCCGCTCGCTTTTTCTCCCCGTATACGGTAGGTAGTATATGTAATAAATGCCTATATAAAACACACGACTTTTTCTCCCGGTATATTATACGGAGGGGTACCGCCGAGTCATTAACTCGGCATAATGACCGCGGTTGCCCGTAAACACCTATGGCGCAGTCAAGGTCGCGACCGTATGTGTATACAACGCGGTATATACCAGTGTGCCCGTAAACACGTCCGCGCGCATCGTCCGCGGATTACGCGCGTCTTGTAACCCTTTCTCTCGTCCGGTCGGTTGTTTTTCCGGGACGAAAAGTAAAACGCGCACACCGTACCGTGACGAAACGCGGCCGCCGCCGTCGTCGTTCGGTCACGGTCAAAACAATATCATAACATGTAATATAACATAGACAACGCCGAACCAAACGATATGATAATATTATTATTATTATCATCATCGTTGTCGGTGGAATTATATATTTATTAACGATATCACGCGCAATAATCGAATTCACAAATAACAAATTCATTTTGTAAATTTCGCAAAATATAGAGGTATAGGTGATAATTTGATAAAAATAAACATATCCACAGATTTTATATAGGTAATAGAATACGTATTATGAAATTGGAAAAAAATATTCTGTTTAAATTGACCGTTTTGATTAACGAGTGGCAGTTTGTTATAGAAGAAAGAAAGAAATTAACACAAAATATTTATAATTTTGAATTAGCTAGGTAACAAAATATTTGTTAATTTCATTGGATATAATTACAAATATTTTATTTCTCTATATTTTTATTGAAATCACAGATATATTTGGTTCATAGTGTATCCAACGTATACAAATTTTAGAAAAAAACGCTGGTCACTATCATAATATACAAAGTACACGAACCGAAAACATGTTATATATTATGCGATTGTACGTACAAGCGAAATTAGCGAGGGGAGAACTTTCCACCTAAAGTTGTTGAAGTCCACCGAATCGATTTGTCGGTGGTCGGCTAAATCGTTATTGTTAAGAGCTTGGCCCGATTCTGGCCATCGGTCAGCAAAATGAGTCCAGTCTTGGAAAACGGATAGAAGTTTATGATCATTCTTTTTTTTTTTTTTCTTGCTTATTTACACGTTTTTAAGGAAGTATATTTATAAATTAGCTTTTTCACAGTCGGTCAAATCGTTAAAGGTGTGACCTTTTTTTTTTTTTGCTAATTACCAAACGTTCAATCAATCAGTCAAATTAAGCACATTGCTCTCCAAATAAAATTACTTCGCTACGCCGCTCTGATTATACGTGAGCAACGGCGCGCCGCCGACGAACCAAATATATTTTATATTATAATCAAGACTGGGTGTTAACAAGTTAAAAAAAAAAAAAAAAAAACCGGTCAATAGATGGTGGAAGCACTTGGCTCGTTGAGTAGAATATATTGCATTTGAAAGCAATGATTTTAAGTCAACTTAATTTTTTTAAATTATCTTAACTCGACGAGTTTAAAAAATTCGTTAACTCACCCAACCTTACATATTATATTATATGCGAGTATATAAGTGCAGTGCTTAAAGTAAGCGAAAAATAACGGAGAATTTAATGATGGGGGTGGGGGGAAGCTGTGATTTATCTTTACCATTTTGAGCCGTTTCGCGTATTAAGAAGACTACGTCGTACCTATAAACATTTTAAATGAGAAACTTGCATATCCAAGCATTTTTATTGTACCAATTTACAAACGTATGTTAGAAATACGAAATAAAAAAGCCGGTCAGTAGGAGGGTGGAAGCACTTAGCTCGTTGGGTACCTATAGAATACTGTGCATGTGATGGATATATTGAGTTTAAAAGCAATGATAAATAATGTATTTCGATAAAACGATTCTGAGCGAAGCTTCGGTGCAGTATTTAACATTATTAGCCTTAAAAATGCTAATAAAAAAATATACGATGTTAATATACAATATATATAGGTTATGTAGGCTATAGTGTACACAAATTTCGTGAAAATTCAGTTTTTGTATATGATGAAACTACAATTATTATAACATTTTGAAAATAAATAATTATTTTTAACAAACGATATATTTTGACCTAACATTGAGCGTATCATGTAGAGGAAAGGCTAAAAATGTAAACAGAAATATGAGGTTGATTTTTCTTGCGTCTTGCTACACTTTAACCCGTTGCTCCTGGTGTTATTTGACGGAAATTTGAAAATGAATTATTATCTAAAACAATTGAAAAATATTTAAATTAATTTTAAAAGTATTATAAATTATTATAGCAGTCACAAGTGCTCAATTGAATTTTAATTTTAAAAGTAATTTATAAGTGGCCACACGTCAGTAAATGATTTTTTTATAATGTTTTTTTTTTTTTTTTATTATATTGAAAATATTTCTTGTGCATTGGTAAATTTTATCAACAAGATTATATTATATATAGTTATGAAAAAATAGAATTATAATAAAATTAATGACACTATCTAGTGCCGTGGCATAATAACCGTTTTCCTCTATTTAGTGTTTAAACACGTTTTATAAAACAATTTGTTAAAAAATAAATATATTTTTATCTTTATTTTAGAATAGCTTGGTATAAATTTAAAAAGAAAACGAATATATAGAAAACGGATACTTTTTTGTTTTTCGTCTCTTATTTATAAGATGTTTGTAAATTGATATTATTAAGAAATTCTAATTCGGAGTTTTTAATAAAAACACATGTGTACTAACATCCTCTTATAATATAAAGAGTCATTATACCTGACTTTCGGTTTAATATTTCTAATATTACATTCGTGCCTATTATTAATTATTATTTTCGATACATTAAAATTCAAGTAAACTATATAAAATGTATATCTACACTTATGAACTCAAAATATAATAAATATCATAGATACTTTTGTAAATTCTATATATTAAGTGCTATTATTTATTATTAATCAATGATAACCCGCCATATTATACATAAATCAATCTATTACTCACCGCGCAATCGGAAATACAAAATCTGACTGATGACTCATAATCAGGTACCTATGATAGTTATATTAAAAAAACAAAACAAAATTTCAAAAATTTGCTTCTATATAACTATATAGATGAATCTGTATTTTATATAGTTTTAATAATGGGCTATTTCAGTCTAAAATCACCTATATAGTAGTACATATTATTGGAAATCAGAAAATTAATTATTTTTTCACTGTATCTACTTACAGAACTTTCTTGTAACGATGAAAACACAATGTATTTTACAAATGACAAACGAATAACGGCAAATAAATTAAAATAATATGTAAAATGTATTTTGACTTACCGGTTACTTTTTCGAAATATATTGTTTACGATTTAGACCGGTTTTTTCAAAAAAACTTCCAAAATAATTAATAAATGATTGGCAAAAGTTATTCGGTAAACTGTGATACCTACTAAATATTATTTACATAGGTACTGCAGTGATAGTAATAGTAAACTATCGAACGAGTTAGATAGATTTACTTGATAGCCATTATAATCGGATGTTATATTATTTACTTTTAAATTTTCAGTGATAAAACCCATATGGAATGAAAATTTGAATTATCAGCAGTTATATGTCGAATTGGCAATTATCTCGACGTCGTAAAACGAATAATTGTCTACTTTTCCGTAACTCTCAAATAAATTATGTTATTCGGTGAATAAATTCGATTGAAACACCGGGCCTTGGCCGAATAAAAACGTAAAAAGTATTTTTATGACTGTGAGTGGTTGAAAAAACGAAAGCTTAAAACTTCTAAATATATATACCAGTTACCAGCTATTTCTAAAACCTCGTGGAACGGGGGTTAAACGGACCGAAAGAACTTCAAGATGAAAATAAATATCGAACTCGGAGAGACAATCGAGATTTACAATATGTCGGAACAATGTATGTAATAAATGTGTACACGAGAGTCCGTTTGAGTATTACATTTATGACGTTCAAAATGGAAGACGCTTTTGGACACTTTCGAACAATAATTTCTGACCTCTAAGTATGTCCAAGGTGACCAAATTATAGAAAGCTACGGTATTTTAAGATCGACTAGACAATATAACGGAATATAAAAATGAAACGTAAACAATTATTATTTACAATTATCGTCGTTGTCATTTTGCGCGAACGTATATGTTATTTGGCACACACGACTTCCCACGTCTACGAAGAATAAATCGAAATTGCGCCAAAAGTACGATTACCCGTATTTTTCATTTTAAGTGATAATAATTATTAACGTATTTTTCGACCATGCATAATAAATGTTTGTTTTGTTTTTTTTTTTTGTTTGTTATTGCTCAAATTGACGATTTCCGGACTTGTTCCGGTCGACGGTCAAAAACTCGTATACATTTTGTTTGTGTTTTTTTTTCGTTCCGAAACGGTTGTTTGTCCGTAGAGAAAAGTCATTCGCGGTGACGTTATAATATACTATATTGACACAGCGGGTTTCGAACGGAGGCGGTAATCCGTTGAAATCCAAAATGATTTCGACTGGCGAATACCTAATATACTACATAATATATATTATATGACGTCGCGGTCGCCATTTAAAATTATATGTTGGTATTTAAATTGAATATATTAATGTCGGTTGTCGAAAAAATTCAAACTGTATATTATGGGGTTGTCGAGAATTTTGGATTTACCGTAATATTTTAGGTTCTACAGAGCGAATGCACATTTGTTTTACAACTTTTCGTAGGATAGATTTTACAGCACCGACCTGCAGATAATCCCAAAGTGCGTACCTACTGATCCTCACCGTCGTCATAGATCAATTTTTCCCTAGGAGGTCATTCTGGTGGCCATCGTCGATCACTTGATATGTGGAATAAACCTCGCAAAATATACGCAGCCTGCATTTTCTTCGTTTTAATCGAACACTGTAAAATTCATAAGCTTAAAGTTGTTTCGGATATATATAATAATATAATAATGTAATAATGTTGGACACACTGACACTAGTGTTGTCATTGTAACGAAGCCGTCATCACATTGCATATTGTAGTATGGTATTTAATCAATTAATGTTATATAACAAATTATCTATAGTTAAAAAAATCTACAAGTAAGGATATTACAGTAACTATAGTCATTTGTTGTTCATAAAAAGTATTTAAATATATTTATTAAAAATGTTTATTTATCAAAGTTTTCTTAGATACCCGGACGATTCAGAACGATCACCGAAAATAAATATTACTCTAAGTTAATTATTTTAAGCATCCATTTTAGTCTACAATCAACTTTTATATTTACAAATAATTAAATTAGTTCAGGTTTAAACTTTTAACTTTAACTAGTAAATTAACTAATTAAATCTTAACGTTTAACTATTTAAAAAATTGTTCTTATCAACATAACTGTTGCTAATTAATTTAATCATTAACTTTGTACATTCTTATTTCTCATACTATAGGGTATTAAGAGGTTTAGTAAAAGTAATTATAATATACATTTTCGATATAAGCTCAATTTACTTCAATTTACCTTTTATATTTACACACTCTGTATACATACTTATTGTATACTTACAGTGTAACTACATACATTCATACATACATACATACATACATATATACATACATACGTACGTACAGTGGTGGATTTGTGGAGGGACGCAGGGGGACGGAGGTACTCTTAATTTTTTTCATGTTTAACAGCGCTACCCTTTTATTTATTCATCAAAGAACCCAGGGGACGCTTTTAATCTGTAGGTATCTGTTTTAATTTGAATTTAATATTTTTAAAAATGTAAATTTCCTTTGGAAAAATAGTGAAATTACGAAAACTAATGTTTTTTGTTCTTATCACATAAAGGGATTTGGATAAAAATCAGGAAATACAATTTTGAATAGTTGATCTTATTTTAATCATATTGGTATCACAGGTAATAAAATATAATCTTCATTATCCACGAATGGCCAAAGCCTAAAAGGATGATAAAATCTTGGCGAAATTAATGCAACACCGATACGTTTTTATTATTATAGGAAGTTGTTTACATACTTTGGTGTTGAGTTACTTGTAGGATTTTTTATATTATTTCTACAAAATAATTTGTTAAATAAGAACAAATTATTTTGTAAATTTTGGATTTTTATTTATATCTATAGTTGTTTACATTTAATTTTGTTAGTGGATAGGCAATTTGAGTTCTATTTCTATTACTGATTAATATGTTTTTTATTTTTCGTTGTCGTATAGTCATTTTTATTCGGATTTTAGTCTAGGTAAAAGGAGTTTAATGGGAATAGGTATAAGCTTTCTGAGAGGAAATTTGTTATAGTTAATTATTTAAAATGATAATTTTCGATATATTCCCAGCAGGTAGTTTTCTTACGTGAATAGGAAATCTATACCAAATATGACCAAAAATTGTTATACATAAGAAAGTATTAATGCTAGAGACTTGAAATGTACACATTATTTACAGTAGCACCGACAAATTTAAGCAATCACAAGTGTAATTAACAAGATACAATTTTCAAAACATTTTGACCACTTATCAGTAATTTATAAAAAACTAATATTGAAAATTATTATATAAAAACTACATTTTGTTCTACATCTACAGCTTGCTAGATATTCATTAAAAAAAAATAAATGCTCAAATTTTTTGATAGAGAAATGCTTTAACTATCTTTCTTGAAAATATGTAATCCGACGTTGACGTAAAAAAAGTTGTATTTTTTATAATCTATTCATGTTATAAAATAATATAAAAATGTTTTTAAAAATTTCCCCCGGTTAATAAGCTTTAGATAGAGGGTGTGGGGGACAAAGTCTTCCATGGCTTACTTTTTCTCTAATATGTCCTGGAACTCTGATTTTTTTTAACTAAGCCCAGAGTCCGTCCTTATTTTTTTTTTCTAATTTAACCACTGCATACATACATACATACATACATACATACATACATACATACATACATACATACATACATACATACATACATATACATACATACATACATATATACATACATACATACATACATACATACATACATACATACATACATACATACATACATATACATACAAAAATGACTGCTCAGAATCGTTTATTTATCGAGTGCAATGATTTATCATTGCTTTTAAATTCAATATATTATCCTTCACCAGTATCCTAACCGACCTGACGTGCAAGTACATTCACCTCTACCGACACCCTACGAACAAAGTACTTCCTCCCCTTTCTGTCCGGACGTTTTTAGTGTGTATTTTTTTCAATACAGTTTAAGGAAAAATTTTCTTTTGTGTTCAAAGAAACGTTTGGATTGTGAAATCAATAAAAATTTAACCAAAGTTATTATTGACGTACATAATATTACAGATATTTACATAGATTAATACAGATTTTTTGACTGGACAATCTGAGAAGTTGGCCAAATTGACCGGCAAGTTTCAAAAATTAACAGTAATTCAACTTTAACTCGTTAACTATAGTAAGTTGAAGACCTAATCAATGCTCGTTGCATTTCAATGTGGGAGATTAGGATCGATATTATATCGTGAATTATTGCGCATTTAGGTCACAACATAATATGTGCATACAGCATACGGAGATATTTTAGTATATATACGTCGGATTTATTGTGTGGAAAAGGTCCAAAAACGCACGTTTTAATGGATAATTAGTTATATGTATTTTTCTGAAACGATAAACCGTTTTTGAGCCAGTCGAACGCCATACATATTGTAATATATACTATTATTATTATTATTATTATTATTATTGTTTTCGATGTAGATATTATACAGTCCTACGTTATACGACCTCATATACCTACTTGTTCGATTATGCTGCTGAAAGTTAAATATCGCATTAAACGGAATAAAGTGAAAAAACAAAACAATTATAATTTCCGGTGGCTCGGAATATATTACAAAATACAGAAAAAAATTACGAATTGTATTCTCGTATCGTCCGAGCGCGGCACGTATACACGTATTGTAATACACAAAACAACAAACGAATCCACTGCTGATACGATCACGTCATATTATACGCCATCACTCTTGGATAAGTACATATTATAATATTTTATAAAGGAAAAAAACTGAAAACAGTATGTAAAATAATTTATGAATACTTTTCAAACATTATATTATATATTTAACGCCTACTCTGTTTTGAATACGTTTTAATGTATTTTATTATTCTCGAATAATATCCTTTTTTTAAACGTTTCGTTCTCTTTTTTCTTTTATTTAATTGTTTGTAACACGATATCAATATACATTTAATATGTATATATATAAATATATACCACAGGAATTAAACTAAAATCGGATTGGATTTAGTGTGCGTATAAATATTTTATGCATCATGCCATTTATAATACAGACTTTAACGATTGTTGACCAAATATATAAATAATTCAATTCTACAGGCATCGAATTAAATTTCAATGGGATTAATGGGTAAAAAAAAAAACAATTATATTTCAATACTCACACGCACGTAAGTATTTATAATGTATAGGAATATAGGAGATAACTGTTTATGTCATCGACCCTTTAAGTCGTGCTGTACACTTTACGTACGGGCTGTTTTATTGGTAAGAGAATTACGACATCATTAACGCGGTACGCGTTACCTTATAGGTTTTGTATTACAATAAAAAAAGCACATTTTCTCCAATGGAAAAAGACAAGTGGTTATGAAAACGTGGTATCACTGGCTACTGCGTAAATTTGTAATAGTACTGAAATCAGTGACACTGGTCTTTTATTATTTTTCATCGACGTCGATTTCATTGTTTTTAGTATTCGGTTCTCATTTTTGGGTTATTTGTATTTATCCATTTCATATTTTCATTTATATTATACACCTAAAACTTTTAAGTATAAAAAAAAATTCTTATAAAGAATATAACTTTTAAACTAATTTTAAAAGAAAATGGAGATTTGTGATACGAAAAAACTAATTTCAGCATTATAAATTGAATGCAAGAATCAAATCAACAACTTGTTGTATAGGAACTATCCAATAATCATTTAAACATTTATTAAACCTTGTATGCAACCTTTTAATGTAATATTTAACATTAAATATACATTTAGTAAACATTACATTTGGTTTGATCGAATGTTGCTAAACCTTACAGTCAATCTTTTGAACAATTTTTGAAAGTTCTTACAACATTGCATGGCAAGGTTCAATGCAACATTGAACCGTTCAACTGAACCTCTCCCCCACACCAAAAAAAATTTATTTTCACATTTTTATTGTATTACCCTCTCTTTCTTATTATTGTACTATCTTTACGGAACGTGTTTTTTTTTTATTTGCTGTCAATTTTGCAATAAATCTGAATTTCAGTGATTGGATTCACACTGAGGTATATAACATACCTACTAAAAGTTTGCACTTTTTTGGGTAGTCCAAAATCAAATATTGAATTGCTCATAGTTCAAGGGGAAGTAAACCGAGCGCCTCATGGTTTTGCCTACCCCCCTTTTGCTTAAAGTCCCTAAACATAGGTGCTATTAGGGGGAAGGGGAGGGACGTAGCCTCCCTTTGGAGAATACCAGAGAAAATTACTTTTAGTATGTTATATACCAGAGTGTATAATACATTTTGACATCAGACTGAGTACGATTTGACTACTTTTAAATTCGCAATAATGATTCGAAAATTTCCACTCGTTTGCCGTGCCTATATTATCGTATACTATTTCACGTGCAATTAACCCTCAATTTCAAAAGAACTTAGTTGCAGGTAGCCGAAAAGCGGATCTATTTTTATCTTTTCGTGGTTTTATATACCTCTTCCTTTTATTCACTCAATATCCTTAGTTGGCTATGGCCATAGGAGGTAATGGGAAGGACATATCCTCCTGAAGATTAATTTTAGAATGGATTATTGCTAAAACTGGTAGTTTATAACATAAAAATATTATAATTTATTTAGGCCTGTCCCCTCTAAAATTTATCCTATATATACGCTAAACATTGAAATATGACAAAAATGAGAATATTGATTAAATATTGTTTTTTAAAAATTATGTTGAACTTTAATTTTCAAACATTTAATATTTAAATATTCAATGACATTTTATTTTACATTAAACTTTAAACATTAATTATTTTACATTCATTCAATATTTATTGAACGTTTATTCTTAGAAATTCCACTATTAACGTTATATCAAATGTTTATTATTAACATTTAACTAATAACGTTACAGCAAATATTTAAGATTACAAAATGTTTATTGGGTAGTATTCAAAATACTTTCATTATACAATACATTATATTTTCATCAAATATTCCAGGACGAAAAATTCCACAAATTCGTACTACATACTATTAAAAAAGTACTCATTTCAGTCATTTATTATAAAATAGAAAAAAGGTTAAGCATAAAATGAGCAATATTTGTCAACAAAAATATACTTTTGCTTAAATTTAGCAAACAGAGTAATAATAATTATAGCTGCCCAAGTTTGGCTTTGGTGAATTCAAAATTGCATTAAACAATTTCATAATGCATAAAATTTCATGACTTTTTTTTTAATTCCAAATTTTACTAAGGTATTGATTTTATTAATGATATGTTAGTGTTATTCTACTTTATCTTTTACTTATGTACAAAACTGTTATGGTAGTAGTCGAGTTTGAGTTTTTAGGTAAGAGATATCTCTTAAGATGCATTTTATTTGGTACTTTGAAGAGGTGATTTTTTGACTTTCCGTAGTATTCTTAAGCGTGTATAAGGAAACTAACAAAAATAACGGAAAATTAATATTATACCAAACATACTTAAAAACACTTTTAGAATAGAATGATATATATATATATATATATTAAGCTTTGGAATCTAAAATAACAATATTACGGTCTCCTGTCCAAGAACCAAAGAGATCAACTGATTGCACCTCATGGACATAATATTACAATATATTATTCTTCTCCTTCGCCTTCTCTCCCAACTATTTGGGGTCGGCCACCCGGGTCCTATACTTCCACTTAACTCTATCTGCCGCATCTTCTTTACTTACTCCCATTTTCTTCATATCACTCATAATATTACAATATATTATTTTATATTATTTAAATTCAAGTATATTTTAACTAACTAAACCATAACTTTGGTAATAATTATAACTTCTAAAAGTATTTGAGTTCTAGATTAAAAAGAAGTTTAGTTTTTTATATTAAGAAGACGCCACATATATGTTTTTTTATGGAAAAAAGCTGTTTTACAAAAAGAATGTTTTCTCGGGGTGTATAGTTGTAATTAAGAAGCCAAATTTTTACATAATAATATTTTTCTTTTTAATTGGTATTGTTAACAAATATCGAAGTTACACAGAAAATTACTGACTCTGAACTATTTTTAAATTAGGTATTTTTAAAATGTACTTAAATACATGTTATAACTTATAATGTATATGTAGTATGTACACATATGTTCTTCAAATTTATTAAAAATTGCTCATACGAAATCTCTTAAAAATCAGGCTTTCTTAATCAGATAAACTCCCAGATATGTTTAAAATTGTAACTTTACTAAAACCAATAACCTAGACCAATTTATTTAGTAGGATAAGATTTATTAAAAACGTAAGAAACCCAGACCAAAATCATAATTTATACTTATAAAATAGAATATAATTTAGGTACACACTTTTTTTTGGTAGTTTCCGTAATATTAGGCAATGAAATATTCTAATGTATACTTTGAATACTCTACATTTGGAAGGTATTTGTGTATTTATTCTAAATATATATATATATTTTTTTTTTGTAAAATAATCATATTCAAAGTCTGCAGTTATACTATTGATCGTATTCAGCGGTCGTCGTTGTGTTCCGAATATAAACAAAAAAAAGAAATCTTAAGTGCTCTAGACTAGTGATTTTTAACCTGGGTCCCGAGGGTGACCAAAGGATTTTTAGGGTTGTTGAGTAAAAAAATAATGAACTCTCATATTTCACCCACATTCTCGTTTCTCACGTCCATATATAATATCTAAAACTGAGGACTTAACTGCAGTAGTAATGTTAAATGGTATCGTGACAATTATATAGTTATGTTTATATTATGTTAAAATGTCTTGAAATTTACATTACATTAAGTTACTCGTAACTGTAATATATGTTGAAAAAATTGATGTGAGTTTCTCGTTTTGCCCGTCGAAAACCCGCTCTGTAAATACGTACATTTTAATATATAGATATTAGGAAACGTATACCTATCGATTATATAATAATATATAAGCAATACTAAATCATGTATAAGGACTGCAAATGGCGGTCGGATTGATTAATATTGATTTAGGCACTTAGGTTGTTCGAATCCCGAATAATTAACATATATCAACCGTTAATTGTGTTATCATTTAGCTACCTGAGGCTAATGACATACAGATATATGTTGTGTACAATTTAATATGCATTATATATATATATATATATATATGTATGTATATGTATCCCATGTTCTCCATTGATGAATATTTTCCAAATATTCAATTAAGCGCCAAAAATTTTCAATGAAAAACTCTTGTTAGCATTTCTCATTTTTAACAACTCACAAATATCTTGGAAATATGAAACAAAAGCAAATTATAGATAATAACATTATATAGTGCTTTACGGAGCTTTATTATTTACGATATTTTGATTATTTTAACAGCTATAGTTATTATTAAAAAATTTTAAATATTGAATCTTTAACAATTCATAAAACATGTTTAAATACACATATATAATACATATAATACACATACAAAAAAATGTAACATAATATCGTATGAATATTCCATAAAAGCGCGCGTTTTTAATTACTTTTGTGTATTTGATTATTTTAACATAGATTTAATATGTAATATGGATATTAAACGATGATCAATTTAAATTAAATCTTCTTGTGAGAAAAGTGGATTTTTTCATTTTTTTTTTTTTTTTTTTTTTTTATGGATAGCGGCCGGTGGAATTGAATAAATAGTAATTATCTTTTAGTTATTATTTATTTTATTATATTACCTTATTCGTGGGGCGGAGATCGCTCAAAACTAAAATCCTTATAACATCGTGATTCCTATTCCTATATCGATTTAGAATCGTTGGAAAGTTTGGATTTTCTACAGATCGATAATATAACGATGCGATTTAGTATATTATTCTAATCTCAAAATAAAGGCCATCATATGATTTATTAAATTCGAAAATTATACACAATAAAGTAAGTACCTAAATACTTTCTGAAAACGCATATTTTGTAAATTTTTAATTCTGTGCCAAAAATGGTTTAAGTAATTTACAAATTATGTTTTATTTTTATTTTTTAAATACATCAAAAAATGTATAATTAAAAATTGTATTTAGTTGATTAGCGTAACGTTCCTATATCTATGTGTATATTGATAATTAGGTACTGAAATAAATGGAAATTCGTGTTTTGAAATTTACCCAAACCGAGTGATATCTATTTTCTCCTATAGATAGTTGTTTAGGTTAATTTATTTTTTTTTGTTTACTTTTATATATTTATTAGGTACACCTATATAGATAGTGTTTAAAGTGGAAGAACAAAAAAGAGGAGATTGCAAAATTATAACCAATTAGCTTTCTATAAATTATTCAACCCGTAGGATTCACATCTTCACATCCCCTTTACTATTATTTTATGGTATTTTCAAATAACACAACAATAATTATAATTTACTAAAATTTACCTATTCCATATTAATTTTGTAAAATGAAAAATAGAACAAACATCAAAAATATCAAATAATAAATCTTTTTGTCAAATACTATAAAATATTTTTTACCTATAATCTTAATAATTGTATATATTACAAGTTGTTTAACTTTTATTATTTTGAAATATTCCAAAAGTTTAATGGTAACTATGTGATTTCATTATACTTTTCAGTATAATATTATATTTATTCATATTTTATTTTAGATACAAACGAGCAGATGCCTAAATGTAAAATATTTAATACATTTGTTGTATAGTATTTCGTGAGTATAAAAATAAAATGAAAATATTCGTACATTTGAACAAAAATATGTGCATAAACAAGTAATAATAACATAGTTAATGAAAAATGATTTTAGATTATTCAAATAATTTTTAAATATGTTATGATCAACAGAAATGAAAGGATCAATGTTCTACAAATATACATGGGTAACTCATAATAATTTGAACGTGTTAAACGAATGTAAAATGTAACTTTAAATCAGTAAATTTTGGAGAAACGTGAATGCGATAGCCGTTGAAGAAAGTCGGTACAAATCAATTTGACCAAATAGTGCTTTATGTAGAAAAATTAAATCCAGTTTTAACTGCCTAATATCTAAAGAATAAAAGTTTGAAGTAGAGGTTTATATGGATCATGAAGTATTGTCTTGGAATGTTAAATTTAGCACATATAAACCTCAAAAAATGATACTGAACTCCTTCTAAAATGATGTAATGTCTATTAAGATAAGGAGTCCACACAATTGAGGTAAACTCCGAGTTAAATCTGTTATATGGTAAATTAATTTTTAAGGCTTCACTTCTTATATAAACAATATGTTAATAAAAAATCATTTTGGAGTAAAAAATAACATCTAGGTCTTTAAAATTGTCCAAAATAACAAGCGGATTACTATCTATATTATAGTTCATGAACCAGTAATAGTCATTTGTTTACATTTTGTAATATTTAAAGACATATTATTTGGAGAACACGATTCTGACAATATGTCAAAATCGAATTGAGGTTTTTTTTAGCATAAAGACTATATGTCTAAGACAGTCTAAACTATTTTATAGACAGATAGATCTTCTTCCTTTTCTTCTTCGACTTCTTTCCTAACAATTTGTGGTCGGCTACCGTAGAGCTACACTTCCATTTAACTCTATCTCCCGTATCTTCTTCACTTGCTCACACCTTTTTCATATCAATCAAGGGCGTCCATCTAAGAAAACTCAGGGGGGGGCGAAATTAACGTCATAAACCAAAAACCATATATAAGATATTTTATTTTATAAATTTACATTATATTATTTTTACAATATTACATTTTC
>JAIPRL010005626.1:9916-31173 GCA_025469235.1 Pemphigus obesinymphae
TATTATACCTAGTTCCTACCAACTACCAATTACGTATAATATTTTCATTATAGAGTTACCTATACACCAAATAGGTTGTATATGTATTTTGTTTTATTTTTGTGATTTTCGTTCATTTCCACGATGTAATTTCGTAAAAGTCGTGGATTTTTGTCATAGAAAAGAAAAAACTTGAAAACTGTTAAGGAATTAGTGTCCATAATATGGAAAAAGTAAGTTGAGATAATATATTTTGTATATGCATTTTATTTACATTTTTTTAAAAAAAATATTAAATATATTTTTACCTATAAAAAACGAGACTATATATTGCATAATATAATTTTTCGCAACTAAATAAATACCAAAATTTTTTTTTTTAAAAACCGAAATTTTTCGAAAATGACGAATATTTTTGGAGTACGAATTATACCTACTCCTACACATATCATTTTATCAATAATGAACAATAACTATTAAAAATAGTGTTCTATATTTGAAAAGAATTATAAGTACATAAGTACAACAAGGGTCCCCCTATTTAGCCCCCGCTAATGCTATATTTCGGGGCTTAGCCCTCCAAAATTATTCATAGCCCTCCTTGTTGTCTTGTGATTGATTTTTGTTTTATGTTTTTTGGGGATGTTAAGGGGCGTTAATTAATAACGTGAGGGGATTTTGGTGATTTTTGACTCGACCCCCTCCCTCACCCACCAGTCTCACGTGAGATTTTTCAAAATGCGTATTTTAAGTGTAAATACGTTAATTACTTAATTTAACCCAGTTCTCTCGCAATTTTACAATTTCTTGAGGAAAAAAATTACGTGATATTTTCCGAGACCCCTTCTCCCCCACTTAAGATTGGGTGAGATTCAGTTCAACCCCCTCCATCCTAAACGCCCCTTTAAAATTAATGGATGCCTCCTTTTTTTAAATTTATATATTATAGAACTATAATAGGTATATGATTCTTTTTAAAATATACCATTCGTAAGTAAATATAAGCTTCCCAGTCAGTTTATTTATCTCTTGAAAATATTGACAAATTTATATAATTATTATATAGGTACATAATACTCGTATAATATGTTATAAGTACTGCATAATATAGGTACTAGATACCAATATTACATGTAATATTTAAATAGGTAGATAGGTAGGTAGGTAGGTATATATTATTTTACAGATATTTATTATTATATTTTTTTATCATTATTTGGTTCTAAATAGCTATACTCACTATAGGATAGTGTATTATTATTATTATTTTTTTTTTGTAGGTATAAATGCAGTTTAGCTCTCATGCACCAATTTCGTATATTTATTTTTTCAAACTGTGTATTCTTGTGCACCAAATTTTTTTGATATTTAAAAATAATGAGAATTATGATTAAATTGTAATATTTAAAAATTTGTTTCATTATTGAATGAAACAAATTTCATATTAATAGGTTTTTATTGTACCTACCTATTGACAATAATAATCGTATATAATAATGATTTGAAGTTCAATATTCATAATAGACGGTCACCAAAATAAACCGGTTTCGTTATCGCGTTGCTGGACAGTTCGTCAGACGACAACGTTCTCGAAATAATAATAAATTGTACTATTGCATGATTGGTGGGGGGGGGGGGGCGAGTGGAAATGTTTGATATATACAGATTACTAACACTAATGATAATTTACGACTCACACAAGCACAAGACCTTTCTGCAAAAGAATGATAAGTTGCCTATTTAATACTCCTTAAAATACGGCAGTCACGAGGCCCCTTAATCATTTAACCTCAGCACCAAAATAGCTTATGATAAGATATGTGTGAATTCATAATTTTCTCAACTAACTATTACCATACAAGGTGATTTCAAAACAATCAGATTTGGTAAGAAAATGTTTTTTACTCCTTGTTCACTAAAAATGATCTTTTATTTTCTATATTCTTTCTTTAATTGGAATACTTGAAATCTGTTTTAAAAAACGGACAATTTTCAAATAAAAAAAATCAATGATTTGAGTTAGTATGTCATTTAGTTTAGAATGAAGTAACTACTGACAATATTTAAGCAATTAAAAACGTAAGAAAAATAGGGGTTTTCATGTTAATGTGGATTTTAGTTACTTTTTTTTCCTTGATAATTATTTATTGTATATTTAGTTAGAATATGAGATAAATGGTCACATTATTTTTAAAATTTAAAAATGACCAAATTCTTTATCTTGGAATATTTATCTCATAATAACTAGTTAGATTAATGATTTTATAAAATTTAAATATTTACAAATTATATTGAAAAATCCCGTCAGTAGGGGTAGAAGCCACTTCCTCGTAGGGTTGGATATACTAGTAGTATACATAATATGTATATTATGTATTAAATTTGGAAGCAATAATTATAAGTGTAAAAAATTCAAAATGTCTATATTCATTTCTTTGTAATTTTGAAGAATTGGCCCATGTTTTTATTCAGGTTTGGAGGTGGAGGTTGTGAGCTACTCGTTTCTACCAAAATTAATCTTTTTTGTTTCATTCGAAGATTTTTATCAATTTAAATTTTAGTTAGCAATAGGTAATAATATTAAAATATTTCGATTTAATTTATATTTATTTATGATTGCATTATATGTTTCATTCGTTTAGATTTCTTAACACGAGTATAGGCGTATTATTTTCCCGTTGAGTGAGTCCGTCCTGCTATAAGTCTAACTGTCCGTAATTATTAGTACTTATAGTTACGATTGTTGATTTAGTTGCCATTTTTCATTTATTAATACTTTTCGTAATAGTTATGAGGAATATTGTTTGACAATAGACTATGCTTTTGAAGTGATCAATCCTCACTTTATTATCTTATTGTTACTTGAATAATATTAATTTCAAAAATTCAGCCATATAGTGGATGGAAGTATTTGATTCGTAGGGTTATTATCGAAGTGATCGATAACTGTGTAGTATCTTGAATACTGGATAAGTATCGCACCTACTGTCACCAAAAATGTTGTGAATTCCTTTCAGTGTAATAATATAAATTAATCAAGTTTAAATATTATAAAATATACATATTAATACTCTTTTAAGAACTAATATATTTAAATATTAATGTTTAAACTAGTATCAAGGAGTTCATAACACACTGTATAAAAGTCCTGTATAATGAAATACATATCAGTGATAACCTATATAACTATAATAATAATATATTCAAATCAAAATATGTTCAAATAATATAAATACATATCATTATTACTTAATTAAAAAAAAAAAATAAATAAAAATAAATATTGTTCATAATTATCTTATATTAATAAAGATTTGAAATCAGAATATCAGATGCCATCTCTATCATATTTTTAAATACAATTTTTTTTTCAGTTTTCTTGTAAATTATAATATATTTTTGATTAATACTTCGGGAGAAGTCGTGAAGAGATTAGATCCTTATTCATCTATTGAGGTAATGTTTAAAGTCTTAGATTATAATATTTAAATGAATAACTAATGGGATTTAATTAAATATTTACAATTGAATGTTAAAAATCCGGTCAGTTGCGTGTGAAAGCATTTTGATAGACAGTTAGAATATTGGTGTTGAATATACTAATTTTGATAGTAAAAAAAAAAAGATTCTGAACAAAGAGATCGGTATATTATACGTAAATGTATGAAATGTAAAAATCTAGTTCAATAATAAACTCGAAACATACGTTCGATTAATTCTGTATTCAATTTTAAAGTCTAAGGCTGGCAACACACGAGCGTTATTTTACCTCGCGTTATTTTTACAGCACAAAATTATTTTACCGCGCGTTAAAAATCTATACTAACAAACGGGCATTATTTACAACCTGATATCCATAGCTAATATTATCTATGGCGGTATCAGTAAGTATTAGTAGTATTGTTTTATTATCTATGAGCGGTATTTTTTGAAAACATAATACCATCCATACAATAACAAGATAACACGAAAGAATAAAGAATTTTAATTTATGTAAATCATGAAGTGATGTATAATGTTTATGTTGCATGTACAAAAATAGGTATAATATTTATATTTTAAGTACTGTACTTGTAATTCCTATTAAGTATATTATATATCGTACATTCACGAGTTCATCTATATACCATGGCAGATGATGAAGAAATTATTTTATTTATGGGTAAATAATACCTTTTTATTAAAAATTAATCATTAAAACCTAATAGAAAATCGGAAAATATAACCGTATGTAGGTAAAAATTAAACCGGTCGCTTGTTATTTTTACAGCGCTGTAAAATCGAGATGTCTGCGACAGTTTTACAAAATATAGCGCGTTATTTTTACGGCGCAACACTCGTGTATTGTGCTCCATTCATATCAATGTATCTCGACAAAATTTACGGTACCGTAAAAATAACGCACGGTAAAATAACGCTCGTGTGTTGCCAGCCTTAAACCACAAAATATCTTAAATCATTAATAAAAAATATTAAATCAAATATTTCTATAAATAACCCAAAATTAGAAATACCCATTCTAAAAATGGTATCCTTTTAATATCGTACAAAAATATTAATACACTATGTAAACTCAAGTCATTAAATATATATTTTAAAAATTATAATTAAAATTTATTTTTCGCGTCCATTTGATTGAATTAAAATATTAAAACATTAAATTCTGTCCAAATAATTTAAATGGCTATAATATAGAATTTATGACCAACGATTTGTGAACACAGTTAGTTCAATGTACGACTAACCTTATATTCAATTGTCAGGCATAAAGAACTTAAATTAACTTTTTTATGGCTAAACTTTTTTAGAAAAAGTTTTAAACAAGTAGTTCATGTTAATTTAATATTTAAATACATTTCCGGTAAAAAATTCAAGATTCTAAAGTGTATTAATTACGAAATAACGATAGAACCGTGTTTTTAACATTTTTTCGCAATTTTTTTTTAGTTGTATTCTTCTTAAAGTACATAGGTACCAATTATATTTAATTTGCTAGGTACCGGAAAATGGCTAAGCATGTAACGAATGGTCCACTTTCGACCAGATCTCTTGGATATAAAAATACAACATTGTAAAACCAATACATTCATTGTTTTGCATGGATTCGTAAATGTTAATTTCGTATGTGAACGTATCATGCGTCCGATGACCGAAAAATACATTTTCAAAATATTTCTGTACAAAAAGTCATAATATTATATTATAAAATATTTAAGTTCATCTAAAAAAAATTATAACTTCTTTATACAATGTGCTATAATACACAATATTAATATTATTCATATCCATTTATATATATATATATATATTTATATATTTTTATATCCATTTGTAAACAATCAACATTTGTATTTCTGTCTTGAAAAACCCTAATTTTGTGTATCTGTCTTGAAGTGTATGAAACTTTTGAAGAATTCATATAGTGATCATGATTATTTGATCATGCTTTATTGAATGATATTCAACTGTAAATAAGTAAATAAATAATAATAAATAATAATATTTGAACAATGATAAAATGACCAAAATAACATAATGTAACTATTTATAATCTTATTTTTTTCCAGACTATAAAAGACGAATTGAGACAATTAGGTATTTATATAAGTTAACATGTGCATATAAGGATGTTTTTTGTTTTAATAATAAGTCAATATATATATTAAAAATAATTAATTATGTAGTTTAATGCATAATATAAGTTTAAAAAAAAAATGCAATAAGTAGTTGTAATTAGGTCATAACGATAAAAATAATTTTTTATGCACATTCAAAGCACACATTCATATTATATATTATTAATAAATTATATTTTAGTGCACACATTGCAATTTGAGCCTACTGCTCTTTTCATTGTACTATAATAAAATAAAAGTAAAATTAATATTTCGAGTTGATATATTAATAATACTCTCATACCTGCAGAAACAATGTTCCAATTAAATGTTCATGGAGAGTTTTTTTTAAAATTTTATCACATTACATAAACTTATTTAACAAATATACCAAAATATAAAATATAATACATGAAATTACAAATGTATGAATATATAATTAATTATATGTAAAATAAATAAATTAGACAAGGCTTAATCTCACGAAATGCACCTAATTCAATTAAGCCGTGCATGCCATACAGTTGATTGATAAACAGACAAAAATTCTCCACTTATGCTGGGTTGCACAAACCATCTATAAAAACAGTTAAACAAAGTATATTATCGGTTTGATAAACAATCTGATAAACATCTTTATCGAGTCAATTAAGCAATAGATTGTTGCACAAACATTCAAAAAAACCACAAAATTCTGTGTATTAACCATGGTTACGTGTTACGTTATCAGTGGTAACAAAAAATTTGATAGATCTTTGGTTATTTCAGTTTATTAATAACAATATTATTCAGATCCAGTGGCTAGTTTCCATTAATATTAACTTTATAACATCAAATACTGTATAATGTATAAGTACAGCATTTGTCAACAGTGATGTTATTTTATTAAAATAGAAGTGTTAAATGTTAATGTAGTATTTAAATATTATATTGTATAATTATGTCTTCCGTTAACAAAGGAGTAAAAGGTAGGAGTAAAAACGTGTCGGATGTGGAGAAGAAAATCCTATTGGAACTAATAAAGCCAAAACTATATATTATAGAAAACATTAAAACGATCACGATAAAATCTTGGTCTTGGCAAATTAATCATTACTTCTAAATAATATTCTTCGTCAGAATCGGAAGATGACGAAGAGACACTCGACATGATTATATAAATATATATATGTAATATGTATATAAAAATGTCAGATTTAATTAAATAAAAAATAAACGCAATTAAGACAACATTTATACACAAGTCGCCAGCCACTATATATTTTTGTTATCAAAATTGAAAAATATGATAAAATAAACTAATCAATCGATCCAACAAAGTTGTAGGACTCTTTGATAAATTTGTGGAACCAAAATCGAGCCTACAACTTATAAGGCCGATTGCGACATATTTATCAAATTGATAAAAGATAAAGATCGTTTGAGCAACAGGTAAATATTTTATCGATTCGATTTCAAAGTTATCATTTCGATAACTAGTTATTGGTCGTTTGTGCAACCCTGCATTAGTATTTTATACCGGCCACAGAGTTTGGATCGCCGGCGTGCAATACGATGTCTATAAAATACAGCTTGAGCCGCATTCTGGCCACTCGATTGCACATTCATACCACAGTATTCTTTACCGTCTATCGGCTATGCATATATTAGGAGAATTACAACAATATATCATTCTCGTCTAGTAGGAAAACATGTCCATTATCTTGTAGGTATATGCATTACGCCAATACCTCACTGTCGAGTTTTACGCATATAGGGGGGCTACTTTTATTTCATCATTTTGTTACATGGTAATTCGATTGGTCATCTGCGGGTACGTTCGAATATTCATGATTAGAGTAGAGTCCATGGCGAAGTAGAGTAAAGTAAATACGTTATATGAGTAGAGTAGTTTAATCAAGATTACTCCCAAAATCCGAACGATGGTTATTCTTTATAACAATTCATATGAGCTTTTGATAAGTAACCCAAGAGGCACGAAGTTCTATATAATCGTAGTATACGTGCTCAATATTGAATAAAAATGAAAATTACTTGTTATCTATATATATATAATTCGATAAGAATTATTATCAGTAGAGTTACTATTAATCTACCACTTTCATTTCGGTACCAAGAGTTTACTCGGAAAACATAACGTTTTCGAATAACGAAGGTCGTAAGAGTAAACTATCTATTTTTTCGAACGACACGCAGTTGACTAGGTAGTAACTATAGTTGACTCGAGTTTTCGAACGTGATTTAATTAACGATTATTGATTATTGATATTTAATAAATATTATTTTTGTATGCCTATACAGCACTCTCGTGTCGCCGGTATTTTTTTTCTCATATTTGAAAAGCTCTGTAATTAATTCATTTGGTTAAAAATTAATTGTATCTATTATTACTCAAGTAGGTAGGTACCTAATAATCACCTAATAGCGGATTTCTTATTCCGTTGTCTTCGCTGGACATCATGGTTTTTTCAATATTTCTTTTATCAACGTCGAATCCATCCGACATAAATTTAATTAATTTAAATTTATCAAGCCGATCATTCAGCTTCAGGATAATGAAAAGTTGGTACATCCCGCATTACCGATTTCGGTATAGTAACTAACTATTTCACCGGGCCTATAATTTATAATATTGATTTTTATTGGTAAAATAAATCACTATTTATAATTTGCAACAATAATTATTAACCACAACAGCAATAATTATTATAATTCAAATTATGTGGCTTGTATGCGATCTTATTGCGCTACGTAAACGCTCTATTCATCTCTGACCAGTGTTGTATACATTTATATCCTATAGGCTATAGTTATATCTATTAGAAAATATATACTACGGCCAAATCTGCAGATATTGGAATATCTTCTCACATATCTATCCAAATATTCCACACAGCAGATGTTGAGGTAATAGGTAATATACCTAGTAGTGGACATTTATCTAACCCACAAACATTCACTCTTAGTACCTATCCTACAAATCTCAACTCATCATGTCGAGTTTATGGTTAATCAACGTGTGAATGCTGAGAAATTTAAGGCACAGTTAAGGTAAGTGGAATATCATACATCATTGTTGAGGCTTGAATATTATAAGTTCTATTTTTGTATTATGTATAAATTAATTACGATAATCTATAAAATATTATTATTATTTGTTTTCACGGTCGCCGTTGTCACCGGTCGGCCACATACGCACATACATTAATTATAAGAAAATTATTATCTGTTTTGTGAATTATTATTGTTAAATTGTAATCAAATTGATTATGTACCTACCCGGTCGTGTGCCACACCCGTTGTCGGTCGTATATAACGCGTATATAATTGGTTTTTTTTTGTCATAAACATTTAGTTCGCCAAAAAAGTGTTATTTTGTTAAGAATGGTACCACTTTTTTTCGCTGATCGGGAAAAAAATTGTAAGGCTTTAATCGCGTACCTACTTTAACGATAAATACGTTTTCGGGTCTTATAGCCAAATTTTAATCGTTCTATAAGCATGTTGTGTCGGTCCGCAACTATCGGCGATAGCTCGTGGTTGTCGCGAACGACACAAAGGTTGAAAGATTTAGGATAAAACAAACAAAACCATTAACTCAAAAGAAAAGAAAACACAAAAAATGTCAACGTACATATATATATATATTTTGGTTCACTAATGGAACGGTGCGAACAGCAAAACATAACAACTAACTAAAAACAAAAACGTCTCGCGGCCGACCTGGTCACATGGGACCAGTGTTGCCAACATTTAAAATGCCACCGTCCGTATAAAATGGTATAAATTATGTCAAATTACCATACAAGACCATACGGCTCAGTCCGTTAATACCCCTCCCCACCGCTAAATATCCATAGCAAAAACTGGCCGCACACCATAGATAATATCACAGAATATTGATAATGATTCATCAATGTTTAGGCAATATATCTGATATAACCATAGATAATAAATTAATTGTCTCCATTTATTATCTTTGATATAACTCGGGAGTATTCACCACTTATCAAGTACCATCTTCAAAAATATTATCTTTTTAAAATGACATTATCAATATTACCTTATCAAAAAAACGATAAAACAAATGTAATTAACAAACTTTTTAATGTATAATAATTTAACAAAACATTTTAATACCATAAAATGTTAAACAAAAAATAAATGACATACTATAGGAATTAGTTAAGTACTTGAGACAATAAAATATAATAATTAAACAATTAAAGTATAAACATGTAGGTACATAATATTTAATGTTTAATACTGAAAAGAATAGTTTTTAAAAGTTTAAACAGTATTTAAAAGAAATATAGAGATTAGTCGAGCCTACATTTTAGAACATATTATAATAATCAATATAAGAAAGGACCTGTAATGTAAGTACTATTTACAAAATTCTTTCGTTTAAACAACAAATATATTATAACTTTTCAATATCATGAAAATAACATTTTAAACAAAAATATTAATAAAATATTACTCTAGGAATTAGTTACGTTTAACAATAAAAATATAAAAAGTTTAAGCTGTAAAATTTCCAAATTCTGTATCAGAATTTGAAATATCATTCTCGGTAACACTTTGTGTTTGTTCATTGTGATACATTGTTACATTCATAGAATCTATCATGGACTTAGTAGGGTTAAAATGTATACAAGTTGTTGATTTCATATATTCACTAGACAATAGTAAGCCATTTAATGATTCAACTTGTAATCTATTTCGCACTTTTGTTTTTATTAAATTAACTTTAGAAAAAATGCGTTCACAATCCACTGAGGAATGAGGTAAACTCAAAATCTTTAATACAAAACTAGCTACATTTTTAAATTTAAATTCACCATCGCTTTCCCAATTATACAAGTACTCCCAAAACTCATCTACATATTTAATAGTCTTAATGAAATCACCAAGATCAATTATTTTCAGCATTCTCCACTCATTATCAATTACTTGTAGATCACATTGACTATATTGTTGAGCAATTCTTGATACTTCATTATTTATTGAAACTAGGGAAACAAGACACTCGTTGCTTAATACAACTTTTGGTTGAAAGTTGGAGAGTTTAATTAATAATGAATTATTAAAATCATACCTGAAATTGTGAAATAAAAATAATTCACAATACACAATGTATAAACTTCAAATGTATAACACAATTAGCATGCACTATATAATTATAAGACAATAAATATATTATTAAAATAGGTACCTTTTTGATATTTGTTCACAAGAAATAATTAAAAATTGTCTACATTTATCATGAAATTCATCAAGCATATTTTTATTAGAATATATTTCAGGCTTTTGCATCAGTGTCATTACATTATAACATAAATACATTTCTTCGTTCCTTAAATACAGCGTTCTATCGTTTAAATCACAATTAAATGGATTTGGACACTTTTTCATAAATGAATACAGCAAATCTGGTATACAAAATAATTATTCATTATGTAATAAACCTGATCAAATGTTGCTTAAAAATGTATTTTTATTAAAATTAAGTGATTTGTTAATTATAACTACCTACCTTCATAAGTTTCCTTCATTTTAGTATGTAGTACAGCTATTACGCTTTTTTCACTTTGAAAAAGTTTGTTCAAATTAACAAATTTGGGCAATACCCAAGCCAAAAAGTTGTAAAATAACAAAACCAGCGGATCATTTAAATTTCTGAAGATGTTATCAGTCATCATAACACGTTCTTCAAATCTATAACCCATTAATAAATAATAAATAATAAAATAGTGAAAAATACAAATACAAATTAATCAATAAAAAAATTTTAATACTCTCATAAAAGTAAAAAAATATATATTATAAAAATAACAATATAAAACAAGTATATATTATTATAGTATAATATTATCATATTTATTTTTATTAGTTTTTTTCGTTTTTTTTTATTATTCATTGTAACCTGATGATGACTTATGGTTGAAATTAGTTGTTACTTTATAAACATTTACTAAATACTCTAGGCACATTTTCTTTATATTTATATATTATTTTTTTTATAATATATACTTATTTTATATATTATATATATTGTTATTTTTATAATATATATTTTTTTATCATTAATAAAATATATTAATTAATAATTATTTAGTCATGATAACCATTTAGTTTGATTTTTTAAATATTTTTATCCTTAATTATGACATTGGTAGGTAATAGTTATATAATTATAAATATATAATTATATAATTATAATACATATATTCCTTGAATAGTATTTGTAGCCAAATTATTAGTTACAATTTGAAAATAAATTTTGTTATATAATTTACATCATTTTTAAAAAGCATTAAGACATTTTGAAATAAAATGATGCAAGTATTTTCCTTTTTTTTTTTTTTTTATAAAAAACAAATTTAACTACCCATGTAACTTAAAAAACATTTTAAGAGGTTCCCACTGCTCTAGGATTCTCTTAACTATCATTTCCAGAGACAACCATCGGGTTTGAGATGGTCTTAATATGCGGTGTGGTTCAACATCACAAAACATTTGAAACTCTTTGAATTGAGCAATTCGTTTGCAACTAGTTTTAAAGAAATTATAAACATCTCGTGCTAGGTCTTCACATCTATAAAAATTGCACACGAAACGAATTAATCAAATTATATTATTTTACTACATAAATTGTACCCATAAAATTTTAGTAGCCTTTGTTCGACCCAATACAATTTTTTTCACAATCTCCGAATCTGGAAAAGCTTTTTTCAATATTTGAGTTAAATGGTCAACTGTATTAAATGAAATATTATGTTCAGATAAAAAGCCACAAATTAATATTTACGCTCGTTTGACTTCATCAGAGTCTTTTACATGTTTTTCTTGGTCAATCTTCTTAAAAATATTTGTAATAGGATTTAGTTTTGCACCTGTAATGGATTTTCTATTTTTGGAATGTCTAGAAGAATTTGAGTGTTTTTTTATTGTTGTTATCTCAGAAACTAATTCAACTTTACAATAACAACAATACGCCTTTAATGTATTGCCTTTCACGGGTCCAAGCCAATTTTTGAAACCTGGTAGATTTTCCCATTCCTTCCTATATGTCTGCGTTCTGTGACCAAGTTTTTTGGTACTTTGACCACGTGGCGTTGATGTTGAAGGTGCATTAATGTCTTCATCCTCACTTTCACAGAACATTTGGAAAAAAAAAATAAAAAATCGATGGATAAAGAAAAAATAACGAATAACTAATTATAAAAACACGAGGTTGAAAAAAATAAACACAATTACGTAATTATAATAAGTAGGTAACAATAGACATAGGTAAACGGAATATTTTATAATAGATAATGGATAGATAAACGGTAAACATATAAGTTTATAACAAATAGATGGTTTTCAAAAGATGCATCGGCATAGAAAAAAGATTTATGCATCGGTCATAACTCATAACACGTGAAAAAACGTTTTATTTTGTAGTTCGTACAAAAGTTGAATATATTACTGGAAACTACAAATTACCGTATTTTTCCAAGATTTTGGCAGGTTCGTCCGTGGACCGTACGGAAGGTCAAATTACCGTATCACCCCAACCGGGACCGTAAGGTTGGCAACACTGCATGGGACCGGCACCCCGTCGTCGCACCTGCGCGTAGCGGTGCGCGATCCGCGATATACCGGTTTTTAACTGCAGCGGCGCGGCGGTGCACGTCGACGGTGTTTGTACCGCCGATCGGCCATGGGCCGCGTCAATGTGAATGACTATTTCCGGCTCTATTAGTCAACAAATCATCTCTTGCCAATCTGATATTGTATCTATTGTAATTTAGAATCTAATATCAAATATTGTAAAATTGTTAATTACTTAATTGTTACTCACCATATTATTTTACTTCGTTACCAATCTTGTCCATAAAGTATTTTTGTTATATTTGTGTGTACGTGTATTTTATTTATTTAGATTTAGGTATATGTGTGTAGCTGGCCAGTCTTCACACCGACAAAGATCGTGAGTTTTTTATTTTATTTATTGTTATATATTTCAATTGGTTGTGCCAACCAGGCAATTATTTATCATTACATACCTACCTTTTTTATATTACTTTTGTTTATTTACGTGTTGCTGTGAATTTTTACTATTTGTCATTGGATTATTGTTATTCGTATCAGCAATACACGAAATCTTAATTACCATACACCAGAGTTACCATTTTTACTAGTATTTAAGTTTACCTCGTCCCATAGTTTTTAAGTACGTATACTTACACACCCACACATATACACACTGTACACACTCTTCCGTCTACATAGGCCCTAGTTTACCTCAGCGACCCAGGTTAGGAACTATAGGGTTCTATTCACACATATACACACTGTGTGGCCGACCGAGTAGGTTTGAATAACGTGTTAGGTGTGAAACGGGGTGTTTTGGTGCCACCGCCTCTTAGAAACAATTGACACGTTGGTTCTCGGTTAATATGCAATCGTTTTTATTAAACACGTCAGAGATTTATATATACAATAAGTTTATACATGCATACATTAGTTAATGTTATTTACAATATATATATACAATAGATTCATGCGGACGGGAGATATGTCTGAGGGGTAGAAGGTACAATCTGTTCCCTAGAGGGTTCCCCAGTCCCTATCAACCACAGCTCAGATACGCGGGTTTCCCAAGCCTAGTCCTGGTGTTGTGGATTGGATCAATCTTGGGAAATGTATATTCCAAATAGAGGGTATAGGATACACCCAGATAGATGATCGATCAAAGGATGCGGAAGGCACGTTAAAATAGACGGCCCCAAGTTAGGCCGCTGAATCGACCCGAGGTCGGTAAATACCGTTACCTCGGTCGACCCGCGGGTTTGTCCCCGTGTGGAACTGTCCGCGTGGTGGATGTAGTCCGGGAACCGGTTGCCCACGCCGTGCGGTTAGTACGATGGTCCGTCACCGATGAATCTACGGTTCACTCCGATCGGTATTTCTCGTATCGAACTGTCCGTAATACGGATGAAGTCCGGGGAAATATCGAGAAGGGGTCTAGTGGTAAGTCTGGTCAGCTGCTGGTGAATCACAGGTCCCCGTGTCGGACTGTCCACGGTGCGAGAGAAGTCCGGGAAGACACTAAGAGGTGCTCCGGTCGTTGGCTCAAGTTTCTTCGTCGATCAATATTTCCCGTGTCAAACTGTCCACTTTACGGGTGAAGTCCGGGAAGATATTGAGATATACTCGGGTCGTTGAACAGGTCGTTCGCTGGTACTGCTTCTGCGACTGCTGGTCGAATTCTCGCTCTGGGCTGGATTCTTCTTCTACTGATCAAGACGTCGAACGATTTGGTAATTGTTGATGTCTTGAAGGTTGTTTAAGGAATGATGATTTTCCGCTGTGCTATGCTAAGAATATAGTGCTCTGTACCAAGCTTTGCTTTTAGACAGAGAGTCTGATGTAGAAGGATTTATGAGGTTTTTGGAGAGTTGTTTTCTAGAATTTTAGAGGGGGGTTAAGAATTTTTCTGGAGATGACTGGACGTTTTGAGATTTTTAAGATGTGGTTATAGTAAAAGGAAGCTATAGATTGGAAAAGGGATAAAGATGAAGATGCCATGAATTCGGTGAGGGAAGGGATATTTGTTGAATGTCTGATGGAGTGTTTGCTTACAAACCATGGGAGATCACAGATTTTCCTGAGGGTATTAGATTGAACCGCTTCTATTTTGAGTCTGTTGGAATTTGAGATGTTAGATTCCCATGATGGGCTGGCGTAGGTGAGTATTGGGCGCATGTAGGTTTTGTAAATGTACAGTTTGGTATTTATAGATAGGAGACTTTTAGGGTTTAATAGATGGTATAGAAGGTAGCCTACTGCTTTAGTTTTATTTATTTGGAGTTTTACGTGTTTTGAGAAGTTTAGGTTTTTGTCTATTTGGATACCTAGATATTTAATAGAAGGAGACCATTTAATTTTGGAGCCTTTTATTGATAGAAGAGGGACTTTAGAGATGCCTTTGCCAGAGAAATGAATTGCGGATGTTTTGTTTGGGTTTATTGTTATTCTCCATTGATCAAACCAGTGTTGAAGATGGTTGAGTTAAAGCTGGAGGTTGTGAATTGCAGGAGAATTTGATTTGCTGGAGGAGTATAGAAAGATGTCGTCTATGAAAAAGGCGAGTTTAGAGTGGGGGAGAAGAGGCAAGTCATTTATATAAATTGCAAAGAGTTGGGGGGACAGACATGATCCTTGAGGAACACCCGCCTCGATGGATTTGATGGATGTGGAATTGGTTCCCATTTTAATGAAGAAATTTCGATTAAGAAGAAAAGATTTGAGAATATTGATGAGCTGGGCAGGGACACCTAATGCAATAAGCTTGAAGATAAGGCCGGGGTGCCAGATTTTGTCGAAGGCTTTCTCGACATCTAGAAGCACTGCGACTGATTTGAAGCGTCGGTTGATGTTTGAAATGATATCGTCGAGAACGTTAACTAGCTGGAGGGAGGTGCTATGCTGACGTCTAAACTTGTATTGTTCGTCGCGTATTTTATTTGCTGTGAAGATGTTGAGGCGAGTGAGTAGGAGGAGTTCGAAAACTTTGGACAGAGTGTTGAGAAGTGAGATTGGACGGTGGTTTTTTGGAGAAAGGGGTCTTTTGCCAGGCTTTGGAAGCATGATCACAGCAGCTTGTTTTTAGCAGACGGGAAGTACTCTAGGCGCGCACACCCATTGAAAATATGACAGAGATGGAGAATGGTGGAGTGGCTGCAATATTTTAGAGCACTGTTGGAAATGGAGTCTGGCCCTGGTGCACTTTTGTTTTTAAGATATTGGATGGTGTTTTTGACTTCGCCAAGGGTGAAGAAGATTGTTTTTGGGTAGTTAGTTGAATTATTGTGATGATGGACAGTTTCGTATATGTAATCGTCTAAGGGTTGGGAGGAGACTGGGACCTTAAATTGATTTGTCATCGATTCAGCGAATATTTCGGCTTTTTGGACTGCCTCGTAGTGGAGATTACCATCCGAAGATTTAAGAGGGTTAACGGGCGGAGATTTGTGCGTCATCAATCAAAATGTCATCAAATGTAAAATTCAATAATACTACCCATACATGTTCTATATTTTACTATTATGATAATATGCTATTAGCTCTTCTAACTGCATTATAATAACTTTGATAATAACTAATATTTTTAGACCCCTTGATTGTTAAGCATAAGAGGACGTTATACACTTAGTTTTTAAGGGGTATTGTATAGGCAATTTTAAGAACATTAATATAAGAAAAATTAAGATTTAACGATTTAAAAATATTTAAATACGTTATAAAAGTATTTTATAAACGGTTCTTTATCATTTCTACTTTTATTATTATATTATGAAGATATTTGTTTAAAAATATATACTTAATATTTACCTTTCGCTTTAATCTTTAAATCTACAATCCTCTTAATAATTCACTTAAATGAAAGGTTTTTAATTTTTATTAATAGAGGAATATTTTCTCGAAGATATTTAGCGTTTCTTAATCTGTTTTTCGTTCATGTACCCTTGACCTTTTACCACTACTTTATGAACTCCCTACCACTAATTTTCCAACAGGAAAAATAAGAAATTTTTAAATAAGTTAAATAATGAAATATTAGGAAATAATATTTAGTTTTTAAACAGTCATACAATAAATGTAATTCTAATAATAGTTAATATACAATTTAATGCGAACCTTGGGGTTGTTTGGTTTCACTCAATTTTTAAAATCTGGATTAGCAGATGATAAATAAAGCTTCAAATATAAACTTTTTATAAACAAAAATCTTTTTTTTAAAGGTTTCAGTGTCATACAACTTCCGAGATTAGTCGTAAAAATGTATACAAATCACGTATTATACATTTTTTTTTTTAGGGGGAAGAATTAACCAAAATCCAATTGAGGGATTATATATGATATAATTTAAAAGAAATATAATATATACATGAACATTCTAACGGAAACTTGTTTCTGCAAGTATGAGTATTATAAATAACAAAACTCAAATATATTTTAATTTTAATTTTAACTAATAATATATTATACATTTGTTATGGCTTAATATCTACTACTAAATTTTTTTAAGACTTATATTGTCTATTATATAATTATTATGAATATATATTAACAAATTGTTAAAACAAAAAATATCCTTATTTAGGGCGAGGTATTTCAACACCAAAAAGTTTTATACTAGAATTAGAAGAAGATGCTTCATCATCTGTTGGCTGAATTGTAACATTTAAAGCTTCCGCTATTTGCTGAAAATATAGTAAGATCATAAATTATATAATTACATTACGTTATTTTGCTAATTTTAATATTGTTATTTATATTTATAGTTAAATACCACCAGATGTTTAATAGAACAAAATCATATAAACATTGTTATTATATGGATATTTTAAAACTTTTGTACTCTCACATAATAGATACAAAAAAGTTAGATTCTCAAGCAAGAAATAATAATGTTTTTAATTGTTTACAAATGTATCCATGGTTTTACAATATTATGTAGTTTCTTTCTACTAAAATGTTCGATTAAAAAAGCGGTCTAATTGTTATATACATACAAACATTCTGATTTAAAATTTGATCTATTTGATTACTTTAATTTTTTAATTTTCCTAAAAGTTTTTTTATACCTAAGAGAAAACTACAGGGAAATTACTTTTTTGGGAGGGTTGACCATTTGTACGTTAAACGGTTGGTTTAATTATCAAATCGTTATACTGTTACACAAAATGTCAAAAAAATAAAAAAATAAATAACAATGGGCTACTGGTTTTTTTTTCTTTTTTTTTTTTTTTTGATGGGGTTAAGCTTTCTTAGCCCCACCATTCATTTACGCATACAAAGTATAAACAATTTGTTAACGGCTTTTTACAAAAATGTTTAAAGTCATGAAAAATTTAAATAAAGGATTGGAAATATACAATGCAATGTTAGTCGTATATAACTAACCATATACAAAAAATATTCGAAATCTGTTGTCAAATTCTTTTTTATAGCCTTTAAAATAATTGGACACAATGTATTATTTCAATACTTTATGTCGATAAACTAAATGTGGTTTGAATATTATAAGTTTTAGAAAATATTTTTTAACCTTTAGTAAATCACGTGGGGTAATTATTTATTACTTACAGGGAGTCTATTTTTAATTTGCAATAAATTATTTGTTAGATTTTTCCCACTCATGTCTGTAATGTTATCTTATTGTCACTATCACAGAATTATAGAAACAAAATTATCGTGATTATATTTTTACGTTTTCCAATATAAGTGTTGTAGTAAAATATATCTACTAGTAATTTTACCCTACTAGAAAAATGATTCCACCACAATTGACCAATTATTAACATTAAATAATTTCATTAAATCTCAGTAATAATTAATTGCATTATTAAATATAAGATTTAACAATTATATATTACATTTAATTTCCATCCAGGCTCAAATCTATGAGTGGGTATTCCCTCTTCGTTAATAATAAATATTGTATAATTGTCTTGAATATTACTGAAAAAAAATTGTAAATTAAAAAATATCATAGTGATAACGGCTGGTGCTAAATTTATATTCATTTTAGATAATTTTGAATATTATTTTATAAAAATGAAGTAATAATAATATATACCTAGCTATAAAATGGTCATTTTTTTATTTCCCTAGTAGTTTACTTACAAGTTAAGAGAAACTAATTAAAATAATCAGAGATTGTTAAAAATGTATACAAATATTAAAATGACCTTCACCACAAAAAAAAAAATTAAACGCATAGAATGGTATATGGATAGGAACAAATGAATGAGTATAAAGGTAAGCGACATTGAAAGGGACACAAAAAAGTAATTCGAGACAGCCGTTCTTAGAAGAGAGAAGATTAATTATAAATTAGATATATTTCGAGTTTTGACGATTCACAAGACTATCTAAAGAAAAAATACATTGGACGAGAGAATGATTTTGAACAGGATAAGTAATATGAAATTTATATTTAGCATGGCGCAGAAATTTCCTTTAGGCCTTTTTATCCATGTTATGAGTAGTAGCAGTGGAAAAGTCCCAAAAAATAGTCATGTTAAAGAACAAGGCGAACCAACTATGGAAGAAGGTTCTGAAGTGAAGTGATCAGTTGAAATACAGTAGATATAAGATTAATGAATAGAAGATTTTTGAATGTTTTACGAAAAATATTTAAATAAAGTTCATTTCAGTAGCCCTCCAAATGGGAATTTTAAAGTTTTTCCAATGTCAATCGTTTGTGCCACGTTCTTGCCGTTTGTCCTCGTTGGTCTCATATCTGTGCCTTCTTGAGATACTACAAGGGGAGAGAAAAGTGAAATTGTAGTACTCTAATTCTGAATTTTAAAGTAATTCCAGTGCCAATTGGTAATTCTACGTTTGTGCTCATTGGTCCTACTTTGTACTAGCCCTTTTCCCGAGATACCCCAAGAGGGATCAGTGAAATGGTATCCCCCATTTAAATATTTCGAAGATATGCTAATATAATAATATAATAATGGACGCATAAATAAAGATATGTTATGCTTTTTTTTTGTTAAATTTTAAATATTTACAAAATGTTAATTTTTAATATTGCATAAATAAATGTTTTTTGTTCAAATTATATGTCTGAAATATTGGTCAAATATTTAAAAATGTATATGAAATGAAAATCAAATATTCAATAAATATTGGATTTAAAATTGAAATATTTAATAAATATATATTTGTTGTGTGGGTAATGATAATTAAATATTAATTTTTAACAAATTATAAACATTTATTTATATTCAACCCACACAGCATAAATATATTTATTCAATATTCTATAAATTTTTTTAAGATTTGTTACACATTGTATAAACATTAGCTGAACCCTAAGTAAATGTTTATATTATGTAAAAAATTAATTAAATATGCATTACAAATGTTAAAAAACTTATATTTACCTAATAAATATTTAATATTTATTAATTGTCTAACATAGTTACATTTCAATGTTAATAAAATATTGATTTTTGTGCTGTGCGGATAAAGATCTAATTTACATAAAACGTTATATATATATAATATTATATATACGTAATGTAAATTTAAAACATGATATGGTCAACTCCAGGATAAACGATATTATTATTTGTGTAAACGGGAACCGTAAATAGTATTTTTTCTAAATATGGGAATGAAATTTAAACGTAAAGTATTTGTACTAGCCACTAGAGAACTTATATATATACCAATTACTTTTATTTATACATCTGGTTTTGTACATAATACAGGTAGTTAACTGATACTAAAAAGAAAATACAATTTAAAAAGAAATAAAAAATTAAAAATCATTTTTGTTCGTGTTTCACAACCTGCAGTTCGACACTTGCGGATATTTTACATACGGACAACGTAAGATTATATGATATTGTAATATATTGAATGTAATATGGTGTACCTGCTTATTTCATATAAAATAAATAAGACAAAGGACTTGATTATGTACAATGCACAAACATGAGTATATCACATTAATGATTAAGTCAACGCCCAACAGCTGTTATATTGACATAAAATAATTGCCACACCCGAAACAATTGCCAAGTTTACAGACATATGTTTAATCAAATTACCCTTTCCAGTACGTTTTCTTTACAACTAAGTGGG